>PVKM010004763.1:0-51090 GCA_004027735.1 Carollia perspicillata | reverse complement strand
AATATACAAAAATGAAAATTATTAATGTTCCTTTGGAAAATTTTCTGGATTGCTTTTATATTATTTAAGGAATATTGTTGAGAGATTCAAAATCAGAATCACTCCGAGGCCAGCAGGAAACCTACCTCCGCACACTAAGTCCAACTTCGTAAATGTCCGTGAGGGTACGAGGCCCCCCAGATGCCGGTACCATGTCAGGGCTGCTTGTTTTCCCTTTTCTATCCTCTCTCTGAGCTCTTTGACTTCTCACTGATGGAGGAGAAAGCCCTCAGAGGATGAAAGTCCTGGACCACCACGCACTCCTGGGAATAGTGTCCAGCTGTCCGGTTTTAGCACTTACAGTCCCACAGCGAGGAAGTCCCTCAGTCCCACGCAGCGAAATGACTGCTCACCCACGTCTGGGACCCTGGGACCCAGACCTGGCCGTGCGGAGTTCTCTCGACCGCACTCAATTTTACTTCACAGCCGGTGCCACTTATTTCCCTTGGTAGGATTATTGAGTAATTGTTAATAATCCTAATCCTGTGAGTCTTGTTAGATGTGATTAAATCTAGGCAACACAAACGAAATGAAAAAAGGGAAATGGAATTATTATATTTTCTTATACTTTCTCCAGCGAAAATGGTTAAGGGTTGAGATGATTGAAGGGGTTAAAGAGGGGTGTGCATGGCCTCTAGATGAACACATATATGAAATGGTGCGTGCGTGCGTGCATGCGTGTGTGTGTGTGTGTGTGTGTGTGTAACATACTTGGGAAGAGCGAGAATAGGCAGAGAATTGAACCTGGGCAGTAGCAGCCCCTAAAATGTGGGGAGAAGGCGCCGAGTGGTTGCCAGGACGTCACAGAGTTCCCTACACTGGCCTCCAGGGGGCGCCATCAGCCTTCAATACAGCTCTGTTACCTTAGTGGGGCAAGTCAGAAGGAAACCAGTGGATTTGAGGGTGAAGACTGAGAGTATGCAACCCACACCCTTTAGGGGTAGGGTATGCGAGAATGATGTGTTTACAATCAGAGGAGTGCCCGAGTTTCCTTCTCATTAACTCTAGATGAGTGAGATAAACACCTCTGCCTCCCTCGTTCCTGCTTTTAACTTGCAGGCCTCCTCTACTTTGGGAAGAATGAGAAACCTCGTCCCAGTAATGCCTCTGGGATCTGTACCCTCTGGAGAGAGGACTGAGAGGCAGTTTACAGCATTTAATAGTGAGGCCAGGCCTCCCACGCAGTGTCCCTGTCCCCTGGCTGCTTCCACAAAGTACTGGGGCCTCTGGGTCACCAGCTTGCATGAATAGGGGGCTGATTGCTGATTGCCACTCCACACTAATTGATGTATATTTATTTCATTTGAAATATTCTGGAAAAAAAGACCTGTTTCTTAAAAGGAGAGATTTGTGTGAACACAGTGAACATTGGGGCCAGATTCCAAAACCACTAGGGGGTCAGCCTTTTTTTCTATGTAAGAAATACTGAAGAAAGCCAAAGGGGGGCGGGGTTCCAGCCTCATCTGCTAATCTAGGAACACCTGTGAGAAAGGACCAGCCTGGTCTCCTTGTCTCAAACCAATCAATGGAGATTGTGAAAAACAACACAACAGATCCCAAATGGAGTTGCTTATGCCAAGTCCATGTCACCAAACTGAGACAACTCATCAGTTTCAGCTCCCCCAGAAATGGAATCGGCACGAAGACGTTAGGTTACCTGCCTGATAGGTCCTGCCACTGGTGAAAGGAAAGTAACCTTGCATTTTGTACAGCTCCTCAGAGTTCCCGTCTACCTGCTAGATGCGATGCTGCCCCATTCAAATCAATCTTTACTCAAATCCCTAAACATTGTAATATGCATCAGTTTCTCTTTTGGCAGAGTTAGAACATGTGGAAGTTGGCCCAGTGCTAGTGCTGGTGTTGACCTTGTGTGACCTCTGTGAACCACATGAAATCTGGACCTCAGTTTCCTAATCTGTAATATGATGGAGCTTGGCTGGACAGTCCCCAAAGTCCCTCCAGGCTGATACTTCATGAGGGTGATATCATTCACCTCAGAGGTAGTACCAGTTCTCAGACTGTTTGCTCTTGGGACCCCATCACAGCTCTTAAAAATATGGAGAACTCCAAGGAACTTTTGTTTATATGGGTTAATATCTTTCAATATTTATCATTATAAGTTAAAACTGAGAGTGTTTTAAAACACAAGAACACACAAGTCCTCATACAGAGAAATGACCTCATCACCCCTCATATATTCTCTGGAAAATTCCCTTGTGAGAATCAGAGCGAAGTGTAGTAACATCTCTGTCTTATTATGAAATAATTTTGATCTTGTAGAACCCCTCCTAAGGGTCTCTAAGACCCCAGGGGTCCCAGGACCGTACCACTGTGAACACCATTGGTGCAGTGAAAGCCCCCAAAGCCTGTACCTGCACTTGAATCTTGGGTTTGCTACTTGCTCAATACATGACCTTGCACATGTTACTTACCCACTCTGTGCTTCCATTTCCCGTAAAACTGCGATAATGAGAGTGCCTAATTCACAGGCTTGTAGAAGGCTTAAGAAAAATAATGCATAGAAAGTACTTCAACAAATACAAGTGCTCCGTAAACATAGGCTATTATTAGTCAGCTAAAGATAAATTTTCATCAAAAAGTACCTTTGGAGACTTAACAACAGAGAAAGAAAGAAAAAACCACTTACTAAGTAACCAAACTGCTACGTTTTCAGACGGCACCTAGAAAACCAGCCTTGGGCAGAGAATTTCACGGGTCTTTAGGCCAGTGTTCTGGGTCTCTGTGGTCCAGCCAACCCTGCTTCTGCAGAGTCCAGAGTAAGCACGCTGGGCTTGGCCAGAGCTCGGTCCTCACCACGGCCAACCCAGAGGCTTCCCAATTGTGCTAAAGCTTCCTCCACGGCTGCACGTGTCTAGCATGTACGTAATTGAACAATTTCCTTGCATTCATCACCTGAGTACCTTCCCAGAAATACGTGGGACTTCTTTTACTATTTGGCAGTTAGTACTGGTCATGATGGACTGACATATAGGAATTTTGGGTCATATTCCACAGGTATAAGGCTCCCTCCAAACCCCTCATCCTTGCCCCTTAAGTTTTCCATATGTCTTGGTTGATGTAATGCAGGGGTTCTGAGCTCTGAATGCACATTACATTTGTGTTGCCACCCTTCAAGGCCAGTCAGGTTCATGATATTCGTACAGACGGAAAAATACTCACGGAGCTGTTGGGATGTCTGGCATGCCTTTATTCATGGGTAGGCAAGCCATGCATGCCGCAAACTGCATGTCTATCTGCATGTCTCATGTTGTGGCCTCTGCTCCCCAGAGTGGCACCTGTCCCCTTGCATGTCTCTCATCATCATCACCACCCCAGCAGGGAGTCCCTACCTGTTTAGGTACTAGAGGGGAACAAAGCCGGAAAACTGCCATAACATTACATAATATAACATAACCTAATTCTGCACATGTGAGCCCACTTCATGTTGTGGGAACAGTTTATCAGACCCAGGCTCAAGGCTATGAGAACACTAGTTATCAGGCCCTCCAAGGCTATGGGAACACTGCTTCTCTTAGCTACCCAGACACCTGGGTGAGGAAGCCAGACTGCCTCCACTTACCCTACAGCATTCATCTGGAGAGCTTAAATACTTCTGACCCTTGAGCAAGACAGTTTGAACTGTGTGGGTTCACTTAAAGGCAGATTTTTTCAAAAAGCCACATATAAGTGGACTCCTGCAGTTCAAATCCAAGTTATTCCAGGGTCAACTCCACAGCCTGGGGCCCAATCTCCCGAAGATTCTGATTTGATTATCTCTCAGGGGTTACCTGCTCATTCTGAAGTGGGGCCAGCGTGAGCCCACACTGCTCCAACTGCCCTGTGGTTCTCAAAGGATGGTCCCAAGCCAGCAACATCGGTATCACCTGCAAACTTGTTAGAAATGCATGTTCTCAGGCCTGCCCCCTACCTGCTGAGGAGGGGCCCAGGAATCTGTGTTTACCAAACCCCCTATGTGATTCTCACACACGATCAAGTTTGAGGCCCTGTGCTCTTGAATGCCACAACTCCACGACTTCCAGCCTCTGCCATCGCCTCCCTCAGCTAGGTAAGCCTGTAAAAAGAAAGTGTCAGGTTCCTTCTTCCAAGATGCAAATACCCGTGTGGCCTGAGGTGGAACATTTGGGTGAGTCTGACATCATTTGCCTGCAAAGTCCCTCTACCGAGGCGCCGGGTTTTCAAGTGAGTGAATAAACCAAAGGTCACTGCATGTCACACACACACACACACCCATATTCAACTCAGTAACATTTGTTGCTCACACTTTTATTCAGGCATCGGATTGCTGCTGAGGGCACTGGAAAGCTAGGCACAGCTCAGCTCTGCCCTGAGGAGCACCTAGTCTAACAGGGGCAGGGCGCAGAGACAGGCAGGAACCCGGGATGCTGGGGTGGTCAGAGAGACCGAATTCACAGCAGCGCTGCGGTCACATGGCAGCTGATATTGATGGCAATGCCTCCGTGCTGCTGAGGGCGGCGAGCCGTACGCTCCAGTGCTCACAGCCTCACTCACTCTTCACACTTAATCCCCACCACAGCCTGTGATGTAGATTCTCGTCTGCGCCCCGTTTCACAGATGGGGAAACAGGTTTACACAGAGCGAATACATTGCGAGGTGACAGTTACCAAGGGGGGGCCCAGATTTAAAGCCGCGTCTGTCTGACACCCAGTGATTATTCATACACGTGCTACTTTTAACATGCAAAGGCTGTGACAGAGACTTCGGGAACATTTCCTAGCTAATTCCGAGAAAAGAAACTATGCTCAACAGTTAGAGTTTGTGTAAATGGGTTGAGACGACGGCAGAATTCAAACTTCTGGTTAGACTGAGAGAGAACCGGAGGGGGAAACTGGGTCCTCCTGTTCCCACCCTGGTCACCCGCAGAGCCCTTAGTGCAGAGCAGGGCTTAGAGGACGCCTCCGAGGGGCACCGTTTGCTGCCAGGCCTCGGGGTGTGCCGGAATCGGGCACCGTGCCTGCTCGGTCCCCACCTGTGACTTGTTGGAGAAGCTGTGACTCTTAGAATGAGTGTCCCTCTAGCGCAAACACCAAAAAGACAATCACAACCGCATTAGCCTGTGCTAGCCTCCTGGCCAAAACTGCTGAAAAAAATGGGAAGTATTTGCAAATGCGTGACATTATTTGAATGACATTTGGATTGGATAAACCTAATTTTATTTTCTTAGTTTTCTTTATTAAAAGTCCATTTTACTTTGGAAACAGTAGGCTAGCTGCATATGTGTGTATATGTATATATATGACAGTGTGTACACATATATGAGTGTGTATATATGTACGTGTGTGTATACACACATGTACACACATGTAGTCTAACATATATGATTTTGTGTCGCAAAATCTTTTATTACAAAATCACAAGCATGTAATTCTGTAACATAACAATATCACACTCAAGCACACCATGTGACATTGTAGGTGAAATGTTCAAATTAAAACTATAAATGATTACACCCATGTTATTACCCTACAATCACACTCAAGCAGGTGTTACCTCTGCTGGATGTTGTGTGTGTGTGTGTGTGTGTGTGTGTGTGTGTGTTTTACATGACCGATCAGCCTGACCACAGTTAATTTGTCCAAGAGTTGTCATCCAATCCAAAGTGGGCTATTGACCTCTTTTTTTGCGGGGGGAAGGGGAACAGTGTGGACTTGAGGGGAGACTGAGTCTCCCTCTGGTGACTGGAGCTGGAAGGTACACAGCACAAACTTGGGTGGACATGCCGCTGGCCAGGTGAGGGGTTGAGTCCACAGAAAGAGGAGGTAGCGGACATCCTACGGACAGAGCAGCAGAGACGAGGGCGGGGCCTTCCCAGCTCTGTGAGAACCTGGTGCCTCTGCCCTCCTGCTCTTTCCCAGGCTGGGTTTTTCACCATTCCCTTCGACTTTGTGACTCAACCAATTCCCCTTGGAGACGAAGCTCATTGGAACTCTGGTTCCGTCCCTCCTAACCACAGCCCTGACCAAAATAGGAGTTGAACAGCTTCAGGGTGATTAAAACAAAAACAAAAGAGACAACAAGCCATAGTTCTACATTTTTTGGCTGCCTCACATCTTTCTTAAACATGTTAATTTTAGGGTCAGTTATGTCACATTTAAACTTTATTTATTTATTTTTTCCTCACCTGAGAACACTTTTTCGTTGCTTTTGGAGAGTAGGGAAGAGAGGAAGGGAAACAGGGAGGGAGGGAAGGGCGGGGGAGAGAGGGAGAGAGAAACTGATGTGGGAGAGAAACATTGATTGATTACCTTCTTGAATGCGCCCTGACCAAGGATCAAGCCTGCAACCTTTTGCTGTGTGGGACAATGTTCCAACGACTGAGTCACGCCAGCCAGGGCCAGTTATGTAATTTTCCAGCAAACTTTTTACTGAAATTATAACACACAAAAAAAGTGCTGAGCCATCATGACTGTTCACAAAATACGCCTCTGTGACGCCAACACCCAGATCAAGAATCAGACCATTTCTAGCAACCCAGAAGCCCCTTCCTGCTCCCCTGCCTGCAGGGAGTCCCCACCTCAAGGCAGCCACTCTCCTATCTTCTGACGTAGAGATTAGTTCCGCCTGTTTCTTACTTGAAGCACATTCTGTTCCACGTCTAGTTGCTTTCGCATTTGTGAGATGCATCCGTGTTGTTGCATGTGGTTGTAGATCATTGTCATTGCTGAGTCACATCCCCAGTAAAAATGTCAACCTTATTTTCACTCATGAACAGTAGCCTGGAAGTCGGTACTGGGGACCAAGTAGACAGAGCTGTTTGTTCTCTTGGTGATACGTGGATCGTGATGGGGAAAGATCTAATTCAGCAAACTGGCTGGATCTTTTCAGCAGAGAGAACTTGCTTTTATGAAGTCGGACGTTTTAGTGAGATCATTACCTTGCTCAGCTCAAGGGAGGACACAGGCTGCTCCCTTCTCACGAAGGAGGAAAAACAAGCAATGAGCTGCCCCCGTCCTTGTTCAAAATACAGCCTCTGATAGAAAAGCCTGCCACAGCTCTCCTCAAAGCTGACCCTTCCAAAAACCTGGTCAGACTGCGCATCATCCGTTTCAGCAAAACAGCATTCCGTGACTGTATAGCTCAATAACTCTCCAGTGCAATTAATACCGCGATCCCTGGACGACAACACCATCCTTCTAACGTTTTACCAAGCGAGCAAACAGGAATTTATCCACAGGCTCTTCTCTCCAGCCTTTCCTCACCAGCCTTGAGATTCAAATTCCAAATAGAATTTTCATCAATACCTGTAGTTTTCCTTCTTTATGCTCCATGGGAATTAAAATGTAAATAATTACTAGCCCCAGTTCAGGTGGTTTAAACAATAAGGAAAATTTATTCTTTCTCATCACAGGAAGTGTGGAGATGGGCTGACTTGGTTCAGTGACATCAGTAAGGATCTACTAGGTTCTTTCTGTATCAGACTGTCCCCCCCATAGATCTGAGCAGTGCAAGGCCATCCCAGGAGCCATGTCCAGAAATAGGAACTTTTTACAGCCCTGCCACAAAAGAAGATGCGTTTTTTTCTCTCTCTCTCCCTAGAAACCTTCCTCCGAGACCCAACATGACTCATTAGCCAGAATTACATGCAAGCCCATTGATGAAACCAACCAATGACAGAGGAAATGGGATTACCATACTTAGCACAAAATGGTGTTTATCCCTATAATTAGGAATAGAGTCCCCTTGCTTGGGTCACTTTCAAACACAGCAATGGCTCAGCTGGGAAGGAAAAAGGGGAGAAAGTCACTGAAAACTACCCAACCACGGTCTTTCACAGTCTACTTCTTTGGCTTTCCAGCATCTGGACACACCCATTCAACCCATGTTCAAACCATGTTCATACTTCCGTGTCGTAGACACTGGCTCACAGTGCCCGCAGCATTATGGATGAGACCTGAGACAAATTCACAGGGACTACGGAGTCCTGTGGAGGAAAAGGAGACTGCATGGCTACTCCCTTAAGTGGGGAGAGCCTCAGAGCAGCCTGGCAACTCTCTCAAGAGGAGAGTGCGCCAACCCTTGCCTGGACAGTGGTTTTATTGGGTTTCTTGTGCAGGAATTCAGGTACAACTTACTAATCATTCTCAGGCAGTAAGGATTAGGCGATAGATAAGGAACCATTAGGGCTTATTCTGATTTAGGGTCTGTTAGCTAAAAGGCTATGAAACTTTGGAAAGTAAACTGTTTCTTGCTCGGGTCTTTATCATTTAACTAAAAGCATACTTAGCAAAGAAGGTGTCATAGGAATTTACATATCTTTTCTCAGGCCTGATTACCTGGGGAGCCTGCCCTTTCCAGCACAGGGCTGCACCCCCTCTGTCATTGTTTCAGGCTTAAGCCAAGCAGAGGAGGCAGATAGCCAAGGAATTATCAGAGACTTCTCGAGGACTCAGGGGAGTCAGGCTTCGTCAAAGCTGAGGGGCGAGGGTCCAGCACCCTCTTTTCTCCATAGCGCCCAAGTCCTTCCCTGGGGCCTCCACATGATCATGCCTGTCCTCGGTCATTCCCCCCTTGGGGATTCTTACCTGTCATTGGCTAACTGATCAAACATTGGGGGCCAGTTATGAAAAAAGGAGCATAAGCGGTGCTCCTTCCAGGGAGATAAGCTCTGTATCCTTAGTGGCTTACAGTCCGGAGGTTGCTCACTCAGCCTTAGCCTTGGGGGGTTTACAGTTCCTGAAACCAGGCAGGGCGGTTCCCAACATAGGTGGGGATTCAGATTTGCTTTTATCCTAATCCTACCAGTCTTACCTCTTGCAAATATCCTTCTTTTCTGCTTTTTGTGGTTTGCATCAATTTTGTACAAACATGGGATTTCTAACCTTGAAAATGCCCAAATTATGGAACTTTAAATCATCTTAGATTGCAGGTTATAGGCAGAAAGAGTCCATATCGAAAATCCCCATTTTCTTCCACGTCTGCATTCAGACATGGCACATTTCATCTGAGCTTGCCCCTTAGACTAGCGAAATAACCAGCATGTGCCAGCACCCCCAGTGTTTCTACCATTATCTCTACTCTTACAGTGTCTGCAGGCTCAGGATTAGGAACCTAAGGTCCAACCGATGACAATGTGTCAAATGACGTGCAGACTCAGAAATTCTGAAATACGGCTTTTGCTGTTACAAAAGGCATCAGAGCTGCATGTAGGAAGCAATGAAGCTGTGGACCACCAGGAACTGTCACGCCCCAGTCCTTGAAACGTCAGCTTTACATTTTCCTTTCATGCACGAGTGCACTCCAGCTTACCCTGCCTACTCCACCTTCCCAGACACCATTTCAGAATCTACAGCAAAGGGAGGCTCTTTTATTCACAAGTAAACACACTTCTGAAAAGGGATTTGAATACACATTTTGACAACAAGGTGAATCACAGCAAAAAATGTAAACACGCATCTGAAAATAGATTAAGATACTCTTCCTACAAAGGGAGGGGATCGCATTTTAATCAGAAGAACAAAGTGGACTGTAACATTAAGAATGTCTTTGTTCACTGAGACGACATGAAGTTCTGTCCATCATGAATGCTATTAACTTTTTTTAGGTAGGATGTTTGTATTCATCAGTGTTCCACTAACTGATCTTCCTCCGTGGTCCCCGGGAGGAGACACGCTAGTGCAGCATGGAGCCTCCTGGTCCTCGCATCCTCCTCACAGTCCACGGGGAGCTCACGCTGAATCCCACGGGACTGGGGGCCTTGGCGGTCCCAGCATTCCTACCAGCAACCTGGGACTCACCACGTGGTTCTGGTGGCATCGTTCTCACCCGGCAAGTGTGTGACATTTTTTGATGTTATTTAAGCCAAATCAAATTTCCTTTCAGGAGCGACCACCCCTATTTTGGTTTGGGGTTTGAATGTTAATCAACTCTCTTTACACAAGTTCAGCACATTTGACCCAAACAGAACTGTGTTCCAAAAACAAGGGGAATATGACATATGACGTTCACCAAGGCATTCCTTATGGTTAGCATGTTCCTGGTGCCTGGTCGGGGCTGGTCACTACTTACTGTACAGATGAATAAATGAAGAGAGTCGTGCCCACAGGAGCTCAAACGCCCTAGGCTTTGAGCATTTCACTGGTTGCATTCAGATGTGTACAGCTTACTGACCGTGAGGAGAGGAGGTGGACATGGAGACACCAGATCATGGTATATTTGAAAATATTTAGCATTTCATTGATTTTGAGTCTTGCTTTTCTTGTCAAATAGTGTCTATCAACATCTACTCCCTCCCTGGGAGCGCTCTAGGCAGCAAGCAGAAAGTTAAAATTTCTGGAATGAGTCTCTTTCTATGTTTTCTCCCCCCACCTCGAATACCTGATCCTGAGCCAAGTGGCTGTGCAGCGCAGCCCTGACGCGGCTGCGGTGACTGGCCCCGCTGAGGCCTTTTAAACTCTGTCTTTCCCTCACTCCTCCTCCAATCTCAGAAACAACTGCTGCCTTCCGACCTCGAAACCTCATTCCCATCACTGGTGTAGTCGCTACCGTGACAAGGCGCACACACACGCAGCTGTAGAAACACTAAAACGCATGGCTCTCCTTGCTCGGCCACATCGTGAGTTCCTTGAGAAAGGGAACTTGCAGGCCTCGCTTCTGGTACAGTGCCAAGCCCAGAATTAACACATTTGTCGAATGAAAGAATAAATGAATAAACATCAGAGATACATTTTTTCCCTCCTCGGTGGATGGAGAATTTAAAAATAGATCAAATTTCTTCCCTTAATATGGAAAAATTCAGGACTTAGCTGAAAAGTCAATGAATTGGAGAAGTAGTCTAAGTTTCTTTGGAGCTCTGGAGAATGAGTACAGCAAATGAAAATTCCTTCTCATTAAGACAGTGTCTATGTCATTTCCCCTGGGACTATTGTGGTGACCCAACTGTAACCAATGAGATGCAGTGGAAGTGACGTGGTGTAACCCCTGGGGCTAAGTCGCAGAGGGCGCGCTGCTTCCACCGGGATCTCTTAGCACACTCCCGATAGCTAGGGAAGCCTGCCCCACACCACCTAAGAAGGCCGACTTCCCACCACGTAAGAAGTCCAACTACCTGGGACCAGCTCATGGAGAAGCCACACGTGGGCCTCTGGTCAGCCCCAACGAAGACCCCAGTCGACAGCGAGCGTCAACTGCTGGCCACACGCATGAGCCTCCCTGGACGCCGAGCTCCAGCTGAGCCTTCTGGTGAACGTAGCTCCAGCTGACATCTGCCGGCAACAGCCTGAGACAGTTCAGTGGGAACTGCTGATCTGCTCCTAAATCTGACTCCAAAATCATAAGCAAAATGATTGTTTAAAACTATTGAACTTGAGGGTAACTCGTTACACAGGAGTTGTAACTGGACCAGTTACCATTGGGGATTGCTACCGTAAAAAAATCCTTGAGTTTTTCTCCCATAGTCCGGAAGGGGGCAGTGCAGCCTCTGTCGTGTGCAGAGCAGGACTCACAAGGACTCAGCAGTGAGTTTCTCTGTCCACAGATGAAAACAACACCCAGAGCTTGCGCACGTAGGAGCCATCAAAATGTAAATTAAAATCACAGAGGACTTCTGGAATGGAAGCAGTCTTTGCTTAACTAAGGCAAGAAATGCAAAACCTGTCTAAGATGAGAGTCATACGAATAATTATTAGAGGCTTAAACAAAGTGATGTTTCTTAGTTACTGAACAAAGACGTGGTTACCAGAAAAGCTCTGAAATTATTCTCCTCTGGAAGGAAGTGCAGGGGAAAACAAACCATTCACAGAAACACCTCGTGACTGAAGCCAGCTCGCCCCTCACATGGGGCTGTGATGCTGACTTCATCCCCTAAAATGTCCCCATGACTAATCGCTGACAATCAGTGCAAACTTAACAAATATACTCTCCAGCCAAGGCAACAGTAGGAAACCTTTCCAAACAGCCAGCTCTCTCCACTGGCAGGAGAGTTTGCAGGATTCGTAAATTAAACCTTTCACTGTCACAGAAGGAAAGAATAATGCATGTGCCCCGGTGTGCCTCCTCGTTTTGCTCCCTTCCCGTCAGAAACGCGGCCCATCCACGTGCAGCCGAGCAGAAGGCTTTCTGAGGTCGTGCCCTTCCCTGTCTGCCCTTTTCTGTCCAGCCCTGCAGTCCTCTCCACACTGGGGAACAGTTGTCGCAGCCTGGCCTGAGGGGCAGTTAAAAGACAGCTGAGCTGTCCTCACCTACATGTCCCCCCAGCCTGGCAGGCCAGGGACCAGGGCAACCCCAGGACAAAGGGCACATGAGGCAGGGCTTTTGTTCCAGGCAACAACTGCTGCTCTGGGACTGGCTCCCTGTAGCTGTCCCCAGGACTGACAGCTGACAACTGTAACCTATTTCTTGGCAGCCCTAACTTGAGCACCTCCTTGCAAAGATCCCTTCGCCATCCAGGGAGGCAGCTGCTTGCACATTGTGCTCGGAAAAGCTACACTGGACACACCCAGGGATCCCCACAGAGAACGGAAGGTGGGAGATGAGGTGGGGGGAACTCTGAGCACCCCCGACCCCGCCCCGCACATGACGAGCAGAGCACCTCATCTTCTTTCTGTTTCATGAATTTGGCTTAAAATATTTCATTTTTAGGGGAAAAAAGTGCTGCCCCTAAAAATTATTTGGAAGCCACTGCAGAGCTTTGGAATCGGAGGGCTGTAAGCTTAAACCCCAGCTCTACACCTTACTAAGTAACGCTCACTGAATGTCACTGACCACAGTTCTTCTGTAAAATGAAGATAATGATACCAAACTCGCAGTCAGAGGGAGGACCGGATGAGATGATGTGTTCAGAAAATCTGGCATATACTAGTTGCTCAATAAATGATGAAGGTTGGGGCTTTAAGGGTCAGTAAATATTACTTTCTTTTTCTCTGCCTAAGTTTAGAGTCAATTGAGAAAAAGACCCAAGAATCAGAAAGATAAAGGCCAAAGGAGCAACCTGTTTGGAGAATGAGGTTCAGCTCTGCGGCAACAGTGGACTTTGTAATACTGTACCCCGGTAAACTGACCCGCTCAACCACAGGCAAGCTGCAGGTCTCCAGGGCAGGGAGGGCTCTCCTGTATAATTTACAACACACAGAATCTCTCTGCAGAAAGGCAGGTCCCAAATAAATACATAGAAGGACAGGGCTGAGCTGTAGACACAGTCCTCTCAAGTTCACTAACAGATAAACCACCCTAGGCCACCCTCTACTGTTGCATAGGCTATTCACTGCACAGCTGTGAATTATACCATTTATTATATATTTTTTATTTTTATTATTATTTTAATTTGCCTTCTAACAATAAATCCAGTCATTTCCATGGGTCACAGTCAACAATGCCATTAATTTCTCCAAATTTTGTAAGGTAGCAAGGGAGAAGCAAAATATCCACTGGAAAAGCATCAAAAGACAGAATGCACCAGATTTAATCACGCCCATCCATGACAAGCATTTTTTTCCAAAGTGAAGGATGGGTAAATCCCATCATAGCCGAAATGGACAACGCTGCTCACTGAGAAGCACTGACGTGCAAGAGGCGTGGGACACCCCTGGCGTCCTCATCGGGGACGACTGCCCCGGGATGACAGACTTCACATGCCTGCCCGGCCAGCTGACAGCGACCTTGTCATGTATCTGTTGTCAGGGTGACCTTCGGAGTAATTTTCCAGGGGTGCTCATTCGTTACTGTGCGTGGTGTTAGTTGGCACATTTCACTCCTGGGGTCACGCAAAGACTTGCTCTCTGCCCCCTGAGTCAGACTACTTCTGTTCACCACCAGGGGGTTTCTTGCCTGGAATCTATGCAGATAAAAAGGGCTTTTACACTAAGCCCTCAGCCTCTTTTAACATGAAAGCTAATCTTGGGAGGGGACCAACAGCTCACCCTGATATCACAGTGTTCAGTGTGTATATGCCCCACTGAGATGAAAATCTTACCTCAGTGGGAAGATAAGTATGTCCCCGTGTCTTTCTAAATGCACTCGGTTGAACTAGTGCTAACACTGGTCTCAAGCTGCCAGAAATACTTGGAAGAGGGACAAAGGCTGTTTGGTTTATTTTGGTCTCATTCCTTTGCACCTCCTCTCCCTAGCTTTCTGCTAGGGCCTTTTGCCATATTTGGTTTCAAGAAACGGACCAGGTCTTATTTGTGGGCTACATGTGAGAAGAAATAACTTCACCTGTTTGGCAAAGTGTTTCTGAGGGCAGGGGTTTAAGCGATTTGGTGATGGCTCTCTGTAATTATGGAATTTCTGTGAAATTTTTTATCTAAAAGAGCTCCATGGACTTTAACAAGAAGCCAAACAGTGTAACAGCAATAGCTACTGTTTATTGAACTTTTACTGCGCTGTGTACAGTTCAGTGCGCTAAGTGCTTTCCTTCCAGGGTTTCTTCTAATCCCCACTGTGCTTCTCTCCCTTGGCTCTACTATAATGTCCGTTTCATAGAAGAGGAAATGAAAGGGTCGAGTAACTCAGCACGAGGACACCACAAGGAAATGGTGATTTCCGGAGAGGTCATTGGACCCAGGCAGCCTGACTCCTGAGGTTGTAAGAATGTGTAGAAAGCACCGTTGTTCCTTAAAAGATTCAAACAATATAACTTGTGTTGATTTTTCTATAGAAAGATCATTGTGGTTTCAACTGAAGTGGAGGGGTTTAGCCAGCAACAGAACCCGGCGGAAAGTTGGCTTCCTTATTTCTAGAGGCAAAGGCTCCTGATTTATGGAATAAACCTAATTGGAAAAGTATGTCCAGCAAGCAGCTCTGTCAAAGAAAACTGCTCCTACTTAGGAGGCATACAATGGACTATGAACAGCAGCAGAACAGCCTCTGCGTCGCGGTGCTGAAATGGCCTCTCCTTCGGCTTCTTCCCCGATTCTAAACTGAGATGGTATTTTACGCAATCAGGATAGGGGTGAAGCCCCGGTCTCGATCAGACACACAAAATACCTGAGAGACCTGGAGATAATTCAGTTCCTAGTGGTCTTTATATTACCATAAATGAGGAATCTGAGAATAAAAGAATACAATAAAACGCTGGGTAAATGTGTATGAAAATAAAACAAAACGGAAGGAGCCTCGTGAAAAGTGCAAGACAAAAAAAACTTTTAAAAGATTTTATTTATTTATTTTAGAGAAAGGGGAAGGGAGAGAGAAAGAGAGGGAGAGAAACATCAGTGTGTGAGAGAATCATCCAGCGGTTGCCTCTCATGCCCCCAACCAGAGACCTGGCACACAGCCCAGACAATGTGCCCTGACTGGGAATTGAACACGTGACCCTTCGGCCTGTGCAATGATGCAACTGGGATGCTGTGGGGAGAAAGTCTATTGGAATCATTTTAAGTTGCATTGGGTTGATATTCCGATTAAGTTTTAAAGGCAACAATACATTTTCATTAATTAAACAAGGTTCGAAACCATCATTATACGAAGATCAATTGGTTAGCACCTGTCAGCTCTCTGGATACAAAGGTTTCTAAATAAGCCTCGTTGCTTGGAAGTTGCCTATTACTTGATCAGAAACAATCTTCCCAGGTGAGGTTGGGGGAGGATAGGAGATCAGCATCGGAAACCGTGCAGGAAGGATTTTATGGGCAGCCCAAAGTCATGACTGCCATATATCCCATTAGAATAGAAAGCAGTCCTAGAGCTAAAACAAACTCAGGAAAACTTCTCCCCGACTCAGCCAGAATCCAGCCTGGACAATCCAAGGGCAACCTCGGGAGCTAACTCTATATATTATCCATCAATGTCAGCCGTCACCCTTATCGTTCAAAACTCGTTGAACTATTGAGCATGATGCTGACGAGTTGGGGTGTAAAGGTGGACACACTTGGTTCCCATAACAAGGAGCTCGGAGTAAAATTGAGGAGACAGGGCATTTCCATATCAAGCCAGACCGTGATTCTAACCAGCATTCGACAGTGGATATGTAATGGTCCAGAAAAAAATACTTTAGTGACTTAAATGAGCAAAGTCCTGGGAGTCAGGGCGGAAAGTCAGTCTGTAAGAGCAGGTGAGGGTTCCAGAAAGGTGAGAGGTAAAAGGCTTTCAAAGTCTGGATCTTCGTCTTGAATCTGGTTTAGAAATTAACATTGTTTTAATTAACATAAACTCAAGAACTTATTCATGTGAATTTATTGCACCATATACAATGACTTGTGTACTCTTTTGCAAATGTCACACTTCAATACAAACTTTAATTGTTTTTAAAATTTAACTTTAACTTAAAAAATGTTAAAGGAATACATACTTGTAAGATAGTCGAGTAGCACAGAACATTTTATTATCATTTTTTTAAATTTTAATTGTTATTCAAGTACAGTTTTCTGTCATTTACTCCCGTCCCAGGCCACCCCCCCCCAGTGCTCCCCACCTCCCTCCCATTTCCAGCCCCCTTAGTTTTTGTCCGTGTGTCCTTTATATTTGTTCCTATAATACCCTCCCTTTTTCCCTGAAATTCCCTCTCCTCTCCCCTCTGGATACTGTCACCCCCTTTTCTATTTCAATGTCTTTGGCTATATTTTGCTTGCTTGTTTGTTTAGTTGCTTAGGTTCCTGTTAAAGGTGAGATCATAATCTGAAATGAAAGAGGAGAGATTACAACTGACACCATGGAAATACAGAACATTTTAAAATAGAAAGTGAAAGCTTTCCAGGTCATTCTCATTTGCACCCCCGCCCCCACTGTTCCTCCCCCTCCTCACTGCCAGAACGCACCTGCTCTCAGGTGCCCATCAGAGGCTCCCCTCCCTCCAACCACGGTGACAGCTGACACCTGGGACACGAACCTTTCAGGGGCCTGCAGCACCAGTGGGGAAGGCTTTCTGCTCCTTGAAGTCCCAGATTTTGTTATTGTTCCTGGGTAGGGTAGCAAGATTTAGCAAAGACAAAAACAACAATTCTCAATTATATTTGACTTACAGAAAAATAGCATGATGGTTTGGTAAGAAATATATCCCATTCAATATCTGGGACATACTTATATTGAAATATCATTCGCTTTTATCCGACATTCAATTCTAACCGGGCATCCTGTCTTTTACCTGGAAACCCTCCATCCAGGACACACAGACCTACAGCTGGAGTGGGCTCCCTACTTGAAAGTTACACGGAAAGAGAAACAGTGTTTATAAAGTTCTAGAAGTTGACCAACATTTATTTTATGTTTTTATTCACTTTATTTAATGCATTATTTGTTCTTAGTTTAAAATGTATACATGCTTATGGATTTAAACACAGTTTTTAACATCACAGAGAACTACTTCAGTAGAAAGGACAGTACAAGAGCCTCCAAACATTCGCCCCTCCATAAAAGCAAAAAGAATACCAGCAACAACTGTCAAAATTAACCAGCAACAACTGTCAAAATTAACATTTTCAAAACTCTATATATGAACCCCAAATTGGCAGCCATCCAAGGAGCATTTATTCAAAATAAGTGGTTGAATCTCAGTAGCAAGAGTAAGACTTGTGATGTTCTAATTTGTCCTGTTTGCATTCCTTCTTCGAAACGCTGTGGAAGCCTCGAAGTGGAAGAGCTCCCTGAACACGGGGAAGGGCAGGCCTGGACCCAAGAGCACAGTCAGCCTCACCTGCTTTCTGTCTCTTGATCACCAACAACTTAGGTTTCTCTCTGTGCACTGTTTCATTCCCAGCCTCAGGCCAGTAGCAAACACAGACGTCAGGAGGCATTACACACACACACAGTGACTAGATGGATAGGGCTTCCCTTTCGCCCCAAGGCTCCCTTCCTCACAGTCAAATCTCGAATTACGAAGCTATTGATTCCAGAGTTTGTTTTCTATTTGTCCTTTGCAGTTTTTGTACCTTTTCCTTCTCTTCCTGTCCTCCTTTTGGCTTATTTGTGTATTTGAGAACTATTATTTGAGGACTCCTTTCTGGAATTGCAGCTATAACTTTTCGTTGTGCTTCCAGTGCTTTCTTTAGGGTTTATAGTGTGCATATGCAACTCAAGTCTATCTTCAGGTGACGTGAGTCTACGTGCACTCTAAGAGTTGTACAACGTCATACGTTCTCCCCTCCCAGACTTCGTGCTCTTTTGTCTTACATTTTACTTCTACATGCATTACACACCCCTCAATGCGTCGTTGTAGTTCTGCTCTAAACAGCAGAGTTTTAAAAATATTTTAAATATGAATGATAAATCTTCACATTTACTAACTTAGTTATTTCCAGTGCTTTTCACTCCTTTTTGCTTATCTGATTTTCTCTCTGGTATCATGTCCCTTCTGCCTGAAGGACCGACCACCCTGAACATTTTGTCTAGTGCTGGCCCTGCGGTCTGCTGGCGATGCCTTCTTTCAGCTCTGGGATGTATGAAAGTTGCCATTTGCCTTTATTTTTAGAAGGTATTTTCACTGAGTAAAGAATTCTACTTTTAAGGCTTTTTTTCTTTTGTTCCTTGAAGATATTGCTCCACTGTTTGGTGCATTTTTCCAAAAAGAAATCTATTCTAATTCTTGTTCCTCTGTTATGTGATATCTTTTTCTCCCTCTGAATGCTTTTAAGATTTTTTTCTTTATCACTAGTTTTAAGCAATTTGATTCTACGTGCCTTTGATGTAATTTCCTTTATGCTTATTGTACTTGGGATTTGTTGAGCTTCTTGGATCTACAGGTTTATGGGTTTTTTTCATCAAATTTGGGGATTTTTCAGGCATTGATTTCCTCAAATACTTTTTCTGCCTTCCCTCCTTCAGAGACTGGAATTCCACAAACATTTGGCTGTTTGATTTTTTCCCATAGTTCACTTATTTTTCTGCTCATTTCTCTCCCCCAGTCTCTCCCCAACATATTGAGTATTTCTATTGCTATGTCTCAGATCCACTAATTTATAGCCAATCTTCCATTTTTTCCACCTCAGACATAATTTTCATGTCTAAAATTTTGATTTGGACATCTTTTATATCTTCTGTTTCCTTACTTACATCCACTATTTCCTCTAGTTTCTTGACCATATGGCAGGGGCACTTATAATAAGTGTTTTATGTTACTGTTCACTAATTATATCTTGTATGCCATTTCTGTGTCATTTCTGAGAGCCTACATTTCCCGAAAATTTCCCAAAATTTAGCCCCAAATCCAGGCTAGCCAGAATTTTCTAAAAGAAAAGCCTGCTTTTGCCCTCTGCTGGAAGCTGCAGGAAGAAATCTTCCTGAAGATGGTGCCCAGGTTCATTCCACTGGCCCCTTCAGTGCAGACACAGGTAAGATGGAGAGAAGACTTACCCAGGGCCTCTGAAAACTGACCAGCTGATGTCTGTCGCTGCCTCCTCTGATAAACTAAAATGCGTATATAGGAATCAAATTCTCTGATGAAACAGTGTTTATAAAGTGTTTGTAAAAAATTTTAAATCTATTGCCATTGAGAGGGAAGTATACGAGTACCTGGAACAACCTCAAAAACCATCTAGGGATTTTGCCAACCAAAGGTTGGTAAATATGACCTAAGAGCCAAATGTAGACCCGCCTATTTATTGAAGAATTGTCTATGGTGGTTTTGCTGCTATCATGACAGGGTTGAGTAATTGCAACAATCATATGGTACCCAAAACCAAAAAAATATGTATTGTGTAGCCCTTTACAGAAAAAAAGGTTGCTGACTTCAGATCTAGGCCAGTGGCCTTCTCAGCCTTGCTCTTTGAAATTGGAGCTGCTCTGCAGGGGTGCTTTAGGGCTTCCACGGAGCGAAGGGGAGGGGATGGCACCCACCTTCACCACAGCACAGCCTCCTGTACTTGGATGTAGCAACTCTCTTTTTGTCTGTGAGGTTGTTTTTTAAAAATATATATTTTAAAGATTTTATTTATATATTTTTAGAGAGGGGAAGGGAGGGAGAAAGAGAAAAAAACAGCAGTGTGTTGCCTCCCGCATGCCCCCTACTGGGGACCTAGCCCACAACCCAGGCATGTGCCCGGACCGGGAGCAAAGCCTGCGACCTTTTGGTTCACAGGCCCGTGCTCAATCCACTGAGCTACAGCAGCTCGGGCTGTGAGGCTGCTTTTCAAAGTCCCTTCGGAAAATAGCACTTTAAAAAATTTAAATCTACTATTGTGAACTTTTTTTTTCAGATTTGAAAATGAAGACTAGAGAGCAAAAATAAATGTATTACTCAATGTAACATAGCTGCTTACATCCTGAATGTCATGATTCCCAGGTTTAACAGTTCTTCACACCATCTCAATTAAAGTCAATTAGGAGAGGGCTCTCCTGAAGAATCTCTAACCAAAAAAAAAGCACAGTGAAGGGAGCAGTGCACAGACTATGGGCAGAGAAAGTCTGCTTTGGGCTGGAACCCCCAGAAACCCGCCACCCAGCCCCTGAAAGCCATGGCCCTTAATTTCTGGGACTTCTGTGGAGCTGTCCCACTCATGAGAAGAACTGTGGCTTACTCGGCCTCCTGTGCAGAACACATCGATATGAACATTCAAGGGTTGAGAGACCCAGAAATAGAGATCAGAGGGTGATAGAAAGCTAAAAGAGAAGAGCGAGAGAAGCAAATACGGACCCAACACACAGATGAGCTGGGAACACAGGGAAGGACCTGGGCCGGGATAAATTTGCTGTGGAAACAGGCCCGATGGAAACATGTGGGCTCTCCAGACAGGCTGAAACACCTCGGTGCCACTTTACACTCTATTGCCATTGAGAGGGAAGGCTGGGGAAAATGAGGGAAAAGGCAGGGAGAGACCACCGGAGCTAGCTTTTCATCTCTCTTCGGCACTGCCCCCAAACCTACAAACTCCACTCAACAAAACAAAAAGTCTAGTAAGACCCACACTTTAGGAAAGGCAGTTTGGCATATATTTATTCTTCCTCAAGCATAAACTTTGGGATCTCCTACTCCCCACTCCAAGTGGCCTATTGTTATGGATTGAATGTTTGGGTCCCCACCCAAAAGTGATGTGTTGAAGCCCTACCCCCCAGTGTGATGGAGGGGGGCCCTTTGGGAGATAATTAGATTTAGACAAGGTCAAGAGGGTGAGGCTCTCATGATGGGATTACTGACTTTATTAGAAAAGAAGAAACACCAGAGTTGCCTCTGTGCACCATACAATGACATAGGGAGGAGGCAGCCGTGTGCAAGTCAGGCAGAGAGCCCTCCCCCAGCTGAGTCTGTCAGACCTTGGTCTTGACTTTCCAGCTCCAGAACCTGAGAAATGAATGTCTGTTGTTAAAGCCGCTCAGTCCATAGTGTTTTATTACAGTCACTCAATATTAAGGCACATATCAAAACATTCTCTCAGCTTGCCCTTCACAATAACTCTCCTTATTTACCAGCAGCCCCAAGCTGCAGTTGAGCAATGCTATTCGTTTTTATCCCTTAACCACTGTGAAATGGGTGACCAGCTACGGTTTCCTCTTTGAACTGGCTTTTGGAGATCTTAGAGACAAACTCAGTTTCCTCCCGTAGCGAGTGTGTGAAGACATCCTAGAATGCATTCTTGCCATGACTGCATTCCTAGCTCCACTTTATGTCCCTGACTATTTTTTCTTCTCTGTTTTAAGTGAAGCGTGTGCATCTACACGTGACCTATGGAGATACACAGATGACGGCAGCCACCCCCTCGGTTAGCCTGGTGGCAGCAGCGGTAACTACCAAAGGGAAGGGGCAATTATAGGGCCCCAAACCCCATCCCCACAGGGAGGTTCGTTTCTCCTCCCCTGCTCCACAGCGGAAATGTGGGTGTGACTGCTGTCGCCATCACTGCTACCACTGGGCAGCATCTCCCAAACACTTACTCGAAGAAAGCTTTGTCGTGGAAACCAAGGTTGGAAATGAAGGTCTAGCTGCATGATGCAGTCCCATATTCTGATAGCAGGAGAGGCATAAAAATTGTAGAGAACCATGGAAGACTACTTGCAAATTAGACCTTACAGTAACAGAGTCTGATGGGTTTGTTTCTTTGTTTATATTGAGAGATCATTTCAAAAGCCTGTGGGTGTAGGAAACTCACATGACAGGGGAACTGGAACCATCCTCTGACCAAAATAAAATTTTAAAAAGCTGAGAATTTTGAAAAGCTGTCCTACTCAGGACATATTTCTAGAAAACCCAACATCCATTAGCTGGGAAAGTGTCAGCAGATCTTGAAGGTTACTAGGGTGCTGGGTAGAAAAAAATTTAACCAAGTCACTAGAAATGAAAGCCCACACTACATAAGGCTATAAAGTCGAAATTTTCACTACCCTCATATCTCAGGACACCAAAGTGGCAAATCAACATTAAAATGGTCTAGGATTTGTGGAAACTACTAGGACCGAAGCAGAAGTAAACTCAAAACAGTTCCGTAGGAGTACTTCTGCAAGTCAGAGCACACAGGACACCACTTCCAGGAACCCCCAGAGACACTAATACAACTTCATTGAAAAAAATTACAAACTATATTGGAAACAGTTGGCCATGAGGGAGAAGTGGCAGATGCAACAGACAGGAGAAGCAGCATTTTTAAGGTCTGGAGAAAGTAGAGCCATCCTGAGACCAAAATAGAAGTATACTTCAAATAATTAAAGACATCATAATGAAAGAGCATAATAGAATATAAAAATAAATAGACAGAGAAAACAATAGAGCTTTTAGAAGTGAAAACCTATTTAAATATCAGATTAGACTGTATAGAGAACTAATGAACTGGAGGATAGATTTAAACAAATTACTTGCAAAGTAGCACAGCACAGAGAGATCAAGAGGGGGAAATAATGAAATAGAAGTAGAAATATGGAGAGTCAAGCGAGCAGGTTAATTCTACATGTACGTGACACAGAAAAAACAAAGGAGACCAGAAAACAAAGGAAATGACTTTAAACAAGCTATTGCAACGAATGGCTCATCATTGATGAGGAATGTGTCGTGAAAAAGTAGAAGACCTGGGATTTACAGAGGCAGGCAAATTAGAGGGTGATGGGAAGTCTTAGGGAAGTCATGAGGAAGGATGAGGATGGGTCTCAAGCCAGAGGACACAGGGCAGGGTGGTTTTCTGAGGTCCGCTGTTTCCAGAACACAGAAAATTGTCAGGGAAGGAGGTGTTTTTAACTATCCCTGCTTTTTGGAAACAAAGATCTCAGATAAAATTCAACATTGTAAATGGGAGTTTCAGAAGGACAAAGACGAAATGGAGATAATAAAGGGAACTGAAAAAGACAAAGACTGAGAATTTTTCAGAATTAAAATAAGACATGAGTCCTCAGAAAGATGAAGCAGATGGGGTCCCACAAAAGGATAAACAAAACAAAGCCACACCTAGGCACACGGGCACAAAACAGCAACTAGGGAGAATCATCCTGCAACAGGAACGCTTTTCTTGCCCTTTTTCACCTTCCCGCATTTCAAGTATTACTATTTTATACAGCTAAATTATACATTTTATTGGTTGCTTTCTGAAACAGAGAAGTGGAGCCAACTCAAAATCGGTTATTAAAATAAGAAGACTTAGAACGCCCCTCAACTAGCCTGCCCTTCTCTGCCCCAGGGAATCCTTCCTAGGACGTAGCTGGCCACCGTCTTAGTCCTGGGTCTCTCCCCTCCTGTCCTTACAGCTCTCTTTTTTTTTTCACCAATCTCAGGCATTTGCCTTCCCTCTCCTAAAATGTCCCTAAGAAACCCCACAATTTCTCTAATTTATTTTATAGAAAACTTCAACCATCTTTCTCTTGTCTCTCTCTGTGTATTTTCTTTCTCTTTTTCTCCTCTTTTCAGACCAAGCCCACTCCCAAAGACGCCTGTAGTATATTTCCCTAAGCAAAACTTCTCCCCTGACACAAATTATGTCACTACTTGGGTATATGAAAGTTGCTGCAAATGGATTTTTGTAATAAATAGCAATTTTTTCCAGAAACAATGATTTTTCCCTCTTAATTATCACCTTCTATTTATACTTACTACCACTGGCTTTTAATTCATCTTTGATTCCTAATTTTCCATGCTGGGCCTGGCTTGCCGTGGGACACATGAATGAGACAGGGATTCTCATGTGGACATTGCTTTAAAACTTTTTTTTAAGCCCTCTAAGGGGTAAAGGATTTGTACATTGTTAGGCTCATGAAGTTGGCTGAGACAAAGCAGCTTCATCTAGACCAGTTCATCAAAACGTCATGTAAAGACGGCACAGCAACACCCCAGCTTTCAGATGCGTGAACTGAAGCTCCAAGGATTCATTCTATTTGCCACTCCCAAAGCTGGTAAATGGTTGAGCTGGGCTTTCAACCCACATCTTCTCATTCAAAATACCAGTCCCTTTCAGTGACACATTGCAAATTGTAGAGCTCCCTTCTCAACTTAATAAGCTTCATTTTAGCCCGAAGGGAAAAAAAAATCAAAGGCTAACGTAACTACATCTACTTTGTATTTCTTCCTATGCCACCAATCAGTTCAACTGGGAGATCAATTCCTCTTCACAATGGAATTTCCCAGAGGGTAAACAGGGAAAGAACATATGCAATTCTTCTAGCAAAGCTTTATGTTTTTCCTCATAAATCAGCATGTAAAATCCCATAGAAATTCTGTGACTTTAGTACTTAATGGAAAGTAGATTGGGTATCTTGGTGGCCTGTTCTTTCCCTGCACAGGGTGCCCCAGCTGTATGCAACAGCAACGCTGTATTAGGACCAAAGTGTCTTTCTAAAAGCATTGTCCTAAGAGCTGCTGCTGCTGCCCTCTCATGTGCCCTGCAGACCTTGGGCAAAGGGACAAAGAAACATTGCTTTTTAGACTTCAGTCAGTTGGAGATCAGAAGTCGTACGGAGCCATTGAGTGGAGTCATTTGTGTATCCGTCCAACAAATATTTGAACACCTATTATGTGCCAACATTGTGTTAGGCACTGTGGAAATGCTAACAAGAGACACAATTCCTAACCTCCTGCAGCTCACAGATCAGGCGGGGAGAAACAGGCATTAAACAGATGCTGTAATTACAACAAGAAAGTCGGATGTCACTGTCCCTGCAAGCCGCTTCTCTCGAGAAAAAGGCAACATCCTGATACAGAAAAGAGTATCTCTCCTCTTTTTCTTTACTGAATTTATTGGGGTGACACTGGTCAATAAAATCATATAGGTTTCAGGTATACAATTCTATGATACATCATCTGTATATTGTATCGTGTGCTCGCCACCCTAAGTTAAATATCCTTCTAGTATCTCTCGTCTTTCTAGTAAGTAAGTAGACCATCTGTTCTGCATCAAAAGCACTCATGAGCAACATAGCTGCTATGTAGGAGATGGAGGAAGAGGTTTGGTTCCCATTGTCACACACCTCAGTGAAATCCTCCAGATTCTCTTAGGAAGCATCTGATCTCTACCCTGCAATCTTCTCTGCCCTTGGCCGAGGTAGCTCGGGGCCTTGCTGCCTTGTGTCTTCTTTTTCCTGGATTTCCCCCCTGGAACTTTTGCTTTTCTGTCCCCCATCTCCACCCTCATCACGGTGCGCAGTTCAGCTCTGCTTGGGAGTCTGCCTGCAGCCTGCTCTCTGGCAGCAGCTCAGGGGTTCAGCAAGGAAAACATCCCCCAGGGGGTAGAACCCACCTCCTCAGAAGATGGCGTATGTGTTGGGGTGGGGTGGAAGTGACAGCAAAAACTGGTCGTGGTAAATTTAAATAGGTACTGATTATCATTGTGATCATTTTCTAAGGGGAGAACTACAGGTTCCAGAAGACTGGGGAGAAGGCCAGCACGGTGCGGTGGCCAAGAACAGCTGCGCTCGCCGGCCAGGTCAGGTCCCGGCCTCCTGAGTCCACCTGTGTCTAATTAGGAGCAGCCACAATCGCCGTCTGAGTAATTCTCTGGAATGCAGTTTCTTCCTGAATGAGTCGATTCACACGGGATGAGACACTGTCTCTCTCCACTAGGAAGTGGAATAAAACAACTGACTCACATTTCTCACTTCCATTTTTGCCAAGCGTAGATGATAATGTCTGTTACTCAGGAGTGGGCTAGAACTGAATCTGCTTTGTATAACTGACTGACTTGGCTAGGAAGTTAAAATCCAGGTAGTAGGCAGCCAATGAGGCATGTTGAGTTAGATTCCAGTCACGTCCTGGAGTGTGGTGGTCTGGACACATTCAGGGTAAGAAACTTCTGATCCTGTTGATGTAGAAGTTTCCTCCTACCAACCGTCGCTCCCTCTGTATGTCTCCTGGAGAAGGTACACATCTCATGAGCCTCTGAACATATCCGATATCCCAGACTGGGGCATGGAGCACGAGGCTTCAGGGGCCAATGGTGGATGCCACTTGTATGCACTACAGAAGTCAGTGCCAAGAACATACAGCAGACACCATGCTCAAGGACCAAGCCGGGAGCAAACCTGACCAACCATGGCCAGACGCAAGAGCGGTGCCCAGATCTAGAGTACCGGACAGACAGCAGGTCTAAAGGCTCCGTGCCCACGGGCCACAGTGTATTGAGAGGGAGGCAGGGGCTCTGACCTGAACTTACATGCCTCCTAATTACTGGTCGTGATGAAGGGAGTCAGCCAATAGAATGCTACTTTTTTTCTCTTAACAGGATTTCCTGAACATTTTCCTCGTGTCATTACACATTGGAGATCCGGTAGGTCTACCATCTATTGCAAAACAAAAGACCTGTGGTCTACCTGCACACAGTTAGGCCACAGAGAGCACTGCTGTCTGTGGTCTGCAATGTGTCCTCAACACACAGAACATCATAGTAAGTATGCTGCACTACGCTGAGGTGACAATTTTCTTCAGCTACACCATCATGCCCACTAGGGAGTTTACACATTCTCCCCACTCACAGGGTTGTGAGACGTGATTCTGTTGTTTTAAAGACTAGCTTGCCAATTTAAAAACAAGCATTTTTGAGCCTTTCCCTTGATACTCACAAAACTAAGCGCTGACAAATTAAACTCTTCATTGAGTAGACTCTGTGAAGTTTACAGCCAGCTGACATTTACCGAGTTGGCACACACATTCATAAATCCTCAGAACAACCAAGTAGTATAAGCACCTTTATTATGCCTGTTGTATAGATAACAAAACCTTAGAGAGATTAAGTAACTTAGTCAGAAGGATTCAATAAATAAATTATTGGAAGTCATTCCATAAGCAGAATCATTAAATAAACCTCAACTCAGACCGAAGTCTGTCTGGTGCCAAGCACGCACGCATAACCACGCTGCTCTTCCCTGGGAAAACATGGAAGATACTTTCTTGAACCTTTTCTGATGTCCCTTGGATTCACAGCACATTGATAACTGAACACTAAAGAATTAATGGATGGAAGATCATAATATCTTCAAGGTACTTCCAAATAGTTAAAAAAATAAAGAGAATGAGAGCCAATGGTAAAGCAATGGAGAAAAATATTAACAATTGGTGAGTCTGGATAAAGAGAACACATGTGCTTCTTTCACTATTCTTTTGATGACATTTATGAAAGTTTGAAATTGTATTGAAATGAAAATGGTTAAATATTATATTACATCCAATTAGATATAATCACATCTGCAAAGTCCCTGTTGTCACAAGTCCCAGAGGTAAGGACGTAAACATCTTTGGGAAGCAATTATTCTGTCTACCACAGAGTAATTCAGTTTAATATCAAGAGAAACAATTCTGTCCCCCTCCCAAATAAATATTAAATAATACTCAAATAATTTTCTTTGGAAGGAGCACCCAAAGGTCTAGGAAAGGGGATGCCTCAGGGATGAAGACAGGGCATTGAAGGTACTATAATGTTCTAGACTTTAAATTAAGGAGTGAATGTCAGTGTGTCTGTTTTATCATTCTTATTTAATTTAAA
Organism: Carollia perspicillata; assembly: GCA_004027735.1. Classification (NCBI taxonomy): domain Eukaryota; kingdom Metazoa; phylum Chordata; class Mammalia; order Chiroptera; family Phyllostomidae; genus Carollia; species Carollia perspicillata. The sequence goes on along the minus strand of PVKM010004763.1, from coordinate 23,266 downwards.
TGATATTTTATTATTTATGCTATTACAATTATCCCACTATTTCCCCCTTTGCCCCTCTCACCCTGACCCCCCACTCCCTCAAGCAGTTCCCACACCATTGTCCATGGGTCATGCTTATACATGCACATTCTTTGGCTACTATATTTGCTATGCTGTACTTTATATCCCCATGACTATTCTGTAACTACCCATTTGTACTTCTGAATCTCTTCACCTTTTCACCCATCCCTTTGACTCCCCTCCCATCTGGCAACTATCAAAACATTCTCTGTATCTGTTATTCTGTTTCTGTTCTGCTTGTTCACTTATTTTGTTTTTTAGATCCAATTATTGATAGATCTATATTTACTGCCACGTTATCGTTCATATTTATGATCTTCTTCTTAAAGAAGACCCTTTAACATTTCATATAATAGTGGTTTCATGATGATGAACTCCTTTAGCTTTTTCTTGTCTGGGAAGCTCTTTATCTGCCCTTCAGTGCTAAATAATAGCTTTGCTGGGTAGAGCAATCTTGGCTGTAGGTCCCTGCTTTTCATGACTTTGAATATTTCTTGCCAATCCCTTCTAGCCTGCAAAGTTTCTTTTGAGAAGTCAGCTGACAGTCTTATTGGAACTCCCTTGTATGGAACTAACTGCTTTTCTCTTGCTGCTTTTAAGATTCTCTCTTTATCTTTAACCTTTGGCATTTTAATTATGATGTGTCTTAGGGTTGGCCTCTTTGGGTTCACCTTGTTTGGGGTCTCTGCACTTCCTGGAATTGTATGTCTATTTCATTACCAAGCTAGGGAAGTTTTCTGTCATTTTTTCAAATAGGTTTTCAATTTCTTGTTCATGCTCTTGTCCTGCCAGTGCCTTCATGATGCAAATGTGGGTATGCTTGAAGTTGTCCCAGAGGCTTCTTACACTATCCTCACTTTTTTGGATTCTTATTTTCTTCTTGTTATTCTGATTGGGTGGTTTTTGCTTCTTGGTATTCTAAATTGCTGGTTTGATTCTTGGCTTCATCCACTCTGCTGTTGATTTCCTGTAACTTGTTCTTCATTTCAGTTAGCATAGCCTTCATTTATGACTGGTGCTTTTTTATGGTTTCCATGCCCATTTTTATGGGACTACAGTTCTCACTAAGTTCACTGAGCATCCTTATAACCAGCATTTTAAACTCTGCATCTGGTAGATTTCTTGTCTTCATTTTATTGAGTTCTTTTGGGGGTGGGGGAGGGAAGAGACTTGTTCTGTTCTTTCATTTGGACTACATTTCTTTGTCTCCTCATTTTGGTAGCCTCCCCGTGTTTTGTTTTGTTTTGTTTTGTTTTGTTTTGTTTTGTTTTGTTTTGTTTTTCTATGTGTCAGTAGAGCTGTTACAACTCTCTGACTTGAAAAATTGGCCTAATACACTAAGTGTCCTGTGGAGTTCATTGGCAGTCTCCCCTATAATAAAAACTGTGTACTCAAAGTGTACCCACTGCATGAACTGTGTATACTCTCCTCTTATAGTTGAGACTTGATTGCTGTTGGCAGGTGAATGGGAGGGATTTACCCAGGATGATCAGCTGCAAGGACTGGCTGTGACCACTGACTATCAACCTCTGACCACTATAAAGGATCAACTGTGCAGGGGTCTAATCCAAAGAGCAGGACTTATTTCAGCAGGGCTCTGGTGCCCACTGAGTCTACCCCTTGAGTGAGCTGCTTGTGGAGGTGGTTGGGTGGTTGTGCTCTGACATGATCTGGAGCTGTCTACTGGGTGTTCAGGCTCTGAGGCCTCCTAGGAAATGCAGGCCAAGGTCAGCCTGTGTGCTGTCTGGGGCCACCCAAGCTAAGCTACAGTGATCTGCAGTTGGCTGCTTCTTGTGCTGGGCTTGGAAGCATCCAAGCAAGTCCAAGCTGTGAACCAAGGCCAGCTGATGCTACTGCTGGACCTGGGGCCACTTAGCAACAGACATAGGGCATGCTGAGGCCAGATGCCACTTATTTGAGAGAATTTAGGGAAATATGAAGCATGAGCCAAGACATGCCATTTGTATGGAAAGCCACTGGAAACAGCTTTGGTGGGCCCAAAGTTGGGTGGAGCAGAGCCTCAGGGAATCACCAGGGTGGGGCAAACACTATGAGCCACATTGATAGGGTCTCAGATATGGTGCTGCCAGCTGGCTTTGTGGCTCTGTAGGGGGACAGCTCAGAAAAAAACAATGGCTTCTGCCAGGACTTCTGTCTGGGACAAAGCTGCCCCCCAGCTTGATGCCAGACACTTCAGTTTCTCCCCAAATGTCTCGGGTGCCTTTCAACCTCTGCTCCTTGCTGGAGCTCAGAGGAAGTGACTCCAAGTAAGTCTATGTGCAGGCCCTTTAAGGGGAACTGCCTGACACTCTAGCAGTTTGTCTTCCAGTCTCAATCTCCACTAATCTGTATAGCTAGAAGTTATGGAGACTTATCTTCCTGGCACTAAAACCCTGGGCTGGGGGGTACCATATATGGCCTTGGGTCCCCTCACTCCTGAGATATCCCTCCTAATTTTTATCTGCCACATGTGGGTGCGGGACCAACTCATTCCACATCTCCACCCCTCCTACCAGTCTCAATGAAGTTTCTTCTTTAATTCCATAGTGGTTAGACTTCCATTCAGCTCTATTTCTGGCCATTACGAATAATAATTGTTCTGTAGTTTAGTTCTAATTTCGACATAGTTGTGAGAGGGTGGGCCATGTTTACCTACGCCACCATCTTGAGCAGAAGACTATTATTCTTAAGCTGTATTTACACATCAGTCATGTGATTCAGTTTATAATTCCTTTTAAAAACACATGGAATATATAATGATAGACTATGCAGATAAGGTTTACCTTTCTTAAGGACTAGAGTATTTTGAAAACTATTCTACTTAAATGTTGTTGAAATAAATTTTAAAATATTTTATCTTCTCACTAGGGTTAATTACATGGAAACATGATTAGTTGTTAGCAGATCTAGAAATTACAATAATGTAAAAAGTAAAAGTTTACCTTACGATAATGTACAGAGTAACTTTTAAAAATTATGCTAATTCATTTTGATCCAACAGTTTTAAATGTAGGAATTTAGGCCATGAAACATATTTACACACCCATGTGTTCCCTCACATAGTAAGAATACATTCAGTGAAACAATAACAAGAACCTGAATTCTAATGTTATTCCAGAATTGTCTGGAGACTGGGCTGATAAGTAACCCACATTCCAAAGGGAGCCTAAAGTAATTGGGGACCAGGTACGAAATAGCTGAATTGCCTGTTACTCAGCTCTCAGTACATAATTCCCTTTCATCTGTACATATCCATGCAGACCACTTTGGGAAACAAAGTTCAAGGAGAATTTTCAGTCTTAAGATGTCAACCTTTCTTTCCTCATGATCACCTCCCTCACAAGAATTAAGTAAGAAGAAACACACAGAGATTAGAAGTGTAGGCTAGAAGGTGATCCTCACATTTTAGTCCCTGTTTGGATACTTGCCTATTCAGTGGATCTTCTGTCCTCTCTGTCTATTTGAGCAGAAAATAAAAGGAGACAGAGAGCTGGACAAAGAAGCCATAGCCCCGCAGCAGTCTGCCTGTCCACTCTTGGTTGTGACAAGGATATGTGAGCCTCCTGACAGTGAAATGATCTTCAGAATGCAGCTGGACTCCAGACACCTTGCTGGTTACCCTACTGGAGAAGCTTGTTCCCCAGGAACAAGACACTGTAGGATGAACTATCCTGGGCTGGAGCTGAAAGAAAATGGATAAAGTTGAACTTGAGCATATTTGCCATGCCAAAAATCTGTGCTCTGAGGAGAACTTTCTGTGAGTGCCCTGAAGAAGCCACATCTGTCCTATGAACAGGCAGCTTTTAAAGTACAAGCACCATAAGAACACCCAACAATGGCCACAAAAAAATTCATCTGTTCAGGGTGCTATAATAAAACACCACAGACTAAGGGGCTTAGAGAGCAAAAATGTATTTTCTCACAGTTATGGAGGCTAGACGTTCAAGATCAAGAGCCTGCAGGGTGGGTTTCCTCTGAGGCTGTTCTCCTTGGCTTTACGTGGTTATCTTTCTGTTTACCTGAGCCCCTACTCTTTCTTTGTGTGTCCAAATTTCCTCTTTTTATAAGGCCACCAGTCAATTGGATTAGGATGCACCCTAATGGCCTCATTTTAACTTATTCACCTTTTTCAAGGCCCATCAGGGGTGCCCAATGCACGGCCCATGGGCCACATGTGACCCAGGATGGCTACAAATGCAGCCTAACCCAAAATCGTAAATTTACTTAAAACTTTTTTTTTGCTCATCAGCTTTCATTAGTGTTTGTGTATTTAATGTGTGGCCCAAGACAACCCCTCTTCCTCCAGTGTGGCCCAGAGACGCCAAAAGTTTGGACACCCCAGTGCCTATCTTCAAAGGCAGTCAGCCACATTCTGAGGAACTGGGGGTTAAGGCTTCAACATACACATTTTTGGGGACCATAATTTGGTCAGTAACAGTCACATGAATAAGAGATACTGTCTCTCTCATTCTCCCTTCTGTCACCCCAACCACAGAAGAGGGGGAGCAGAAACGGTGAAATGGTAACCCATCCTTTCCCCATTCCACACCCCCTGACTGAAGTCTGCCTCGCACTGGCAGCTTTAAGGAAGGGAGTGAACACAAAATTGAATGTGAGATTTAGTTTTAACTACTTCAGACAAGACAGAACATTTTAACAATAAGTGACCAGAAAGCTGTGAGAGCTGTCCAAGATATCTTAAGTGTCAGAAAGGGAGAGTCCATGGAATACAGTTGAAAAAGTGATTGGAAAGAAAACAGTTCAGTATTTTGTTCTATTGGATAGACTAATTAACTGATTGCGATACAAGTTTTATGGAAAGAAGTCCACAATTACAAGGTGTGGCAAAAGTAGGATTACATTTGTGAATATGCAAAACAGACTTTATTTTTGTATTATTATTTATTAATTATTGTATTATTTTCCTTATGAACAACTGTAAACCTACTTTTGCCCCACCCTGTGTAATTTGCTGATTAAGCAAACTGGAGAACAATATGCATATTATGACCCTACTTGGATTATAAAAAAATGTGGTAGAGGCCTATTTTTCTTGACTGCCTCTACTTTTCCTATCAACACTTGTCCCAGCAATGGGATGATGGTGTGACTCCAGCTGAGCTTCTCATGTTACTTCATGCCTCTTGCTAGAGTGATTAATCAACAGGCTGAACCAATCAGAAACATTCCCTGGTATTTCTCAAGCCAGAAGGACAAGGCCCCTTTCCTCTTTGGTCATGAAGTGGCAAGGCTACAGCTGGGAGCTGCTGGGGGTCACGTCTCCTGACTCTCGGAACACCCACTGTGGAGAAGGAAGCCAACACTCAAAGAGACATTGAGGTGAGAAATAAAAAGATTGACTGCTGATGATGCTCTAATCCTGGTTCAGTCATCCCCAAGGCCGATTCTACCTGTATCCTTCCACAATTTGGAGTGTCTGAGCCAACGGAGTCTTTCTTTTCATTTAAGCCAGTTTGCTTTTGTTTATACCCCTTGAAACCAAAGAATCTCAAAACTGTACGTATTTATGTGGTACAATTGTATCTCATGAAAAATGTCTGGAAAGATACATACAAAATTATTAATGGGAGTTAATTCTGGTAAATGACATATTTTTCCTTATGCCTTTTATTTTAATTTCTTTATATCAATTATTTGTTACTTTTCAACAAAACACATTTAGGAAAAGGAGAACAGAAATAGTACAGCACTGATGATAGCCAAAGAAATGTATAACTATACATTAAGTAAGATTGGGAAATTAATTTAGAATAATGAACATTTAGCTTAACATTCTCTATGCTCCCTTTCTGTGTAAAGCTGCTTAAATTCTTAATACAATTTTTAAAATGTAAACCCCAGCACTAACAAAGAGGTAGAGATCATTAATTCTATGATGTTTGAATAAGTCATGTATAGCGAAAGGACTAAGTATGTGCAGGAAAATCAAGCAATTCCTATGGGATGGACCAAATGCAATGGATATGCATGTGAGAGAGAAGGAGAAGAGAAATGAGAAGAGAAGAGGAGAGGAGAGGGGAGGGGAGGCCAAAAAATAAAATAAAAACCCTTAGAATCTGCCCAGTGGGGCTGCATCTGGGCAGCACACCCTTCGGGAGCAGAGACCCCAACTCATTTGTCTGCTCCCTGTGCAGCACTCCACGAATTACCTGACACCTTGTTGGTCCTCGTCTTAGTTATCTAACTATTGCATCACAAGTTATCACACAATTTAGCAGCTGAAGAGGACACCATTTAGCGTCTGAGAGTTTCTATGGGGCAGGAATCTGGGCATGGCTTAGCCGGCTGCCTCTCTCTCAGGGTGACTCACAAGGCTGCAGCCATCTCAAGGACAACTGGGGGTGATCCTCTTTCCAGTCCACTCATTTGGCTGCAGGCTGGTGTCATGTTCTTTTCAGCTCTTTGCTGGAAACATGAGCTCCTTGCCACTTGGGTTATTCCTAACAAGGTAGTTTGCTTTCCCAAAACTGAAGAAAAGAGAGGGAGAGGGGGAGGGAAGATGAAAGTCACAGTCGGCTGGGGTGGGGGGTGATGGGTACTCCTGACATCTAGTGTGTCGAAACCAGGGATGCTGTTAAACATCCCAAAATGCCCAAGACAGTCCCCCCCACAACAAATAATTATCTACCCAAAATGTCAAAAATACTGAGGTTGAGAAACTTTGACATTGAGTGTTGAATATTTGCAAACCATTTCATGTACATTATTTCAATCCTCAGACAACCCTATAAGGTAAACATTATTACCTCTCCGTTTTATTGCTGAGGAAACTGAGGCTTAGAGAAGTTCAGTGGTTTGCCACCTAACAAGCATGCAGGGAGACTGGATTTGAACCAACTTGGTCTCACTTTATTGCCAGGCTCCTTTGTGAAGCAGGAGCAGAAACAGGTGGAAAAGGAGAACGACGTCCAGGAGCAGGAGGGGATAAAAGGATAAATGACTGTCTGCCAGGAAATGTTACAGAAGCCACTCTCATTACTTTATTTGAAATTTTCATTAAGGCAAGAACGTGAACATGAGCAGACTCTGTTCCCTGGGAAGGGTAGGTCAGCCTTGCCCTGGTTCATGTCAGAGCTGAATTGGAGCTGTGGGTCTCTGTGGTCCCCAGAGCCTGCCATGCTCACTCTGACTGCACCCTCCCCCCACTGCCCGGGGCCCCAGCTGTGCCTCCAGAGGATCACTGGTGACTGCTCAGAGAGCCACCACCTCCCCATCCATTCTGCTTTCAGTATGGCGGCCCAGGCTTCTTCTGTGTCCAGAGACACACCACCAGTCAGATCACATTGTGAAACCACCTGATAAATACATCTTAAACACCTTTTCTATCCAACTGTGTTCCCTACCCCATTCTCCTTTTAAGACTTTGGGACTTGTTTCCCCCTGACCCTATCAGTCATTATCTGAACATTTCATTTTCTAAGTGATCATACCACTCTGAGACAAATTCTATGTCTTAATTGTGCCCTCTCAATATGTCTTTCCCTTTGGAGAGTCAGCCCTTATTAGTTGTGCCCTTATTAGTTGGTATTTGAATAAGACTTATTCCTTCTGGGATGGAAACCTCCAATCCAGTGACTCTCAGACAACAGTGAGAGGCTAGTAGTGCCACAAAGTTTCAGAGGATTGAATTAAAATTTTCCAGGTGTGTAAGCATTATGAAAGCCCTTAGTTCACATGTAAAATTTTATATTAAAAAAATTGGCAAGGGGAAAAATGTTTTTCCTGCCCTGGGGCTACTAGGGTAGATGAACCTTTCATCAGCTGATAATTTGTAGGTATGTGCTTGCTGGGATTCCCAAGGGCACACATTCTTTGGCCAAACACGGCCTTGGAATATAGCCGGCCTTGTAGGAGCATCATCCTTGCAGCTTCAGTCTGTGGTTGAGTGACATAGTCATCTTACCTTGTTCTTACCCTAACCTAAACTGGGGCTGGGGTCAGGGGCAGGGGAGGTGGATAGAGTTCTTCATTTGAGCTCTTGGTGGGCCAACTACAGAGTTGCACAAGCTTGTAAATCCTCCTGCTGTCAGCTGATACTGTAGCAGCTGCATCTAGAGACAGACAAATTCCAGTCTGGAAATGGCAGTTGAAAACATGCAGAGGGTCTTTTAAAATTAACAGGAAATATAGTAAGCAAAACCACACATACACAACCAACAACAAATCAGGTGACACCGAGTAGCCTGTTTCTTCTGCCACGTTATTACTGATTTCTGACTGGTTGTCATGGTTTGGCTTTAGTTCTCTATTCCCATGACCAATTACTGGGATTTTGGTTAGAACGAATTTTTATTCAATGTTATCTTGTTTCTTTTTTCCTTTTGAAACTTTTTGTTATTTGATTATTGCCTATACACATTTATTACCTCGGGGTTTTCAAATATTTTTGGCAATGACCACAGTAAGAGATTAGTTTCATTAATTTTTTAAACAATATTTGATTAACTTATTTTTTAGAGAGAGAAGAGGGGAGGGAGAAAGAGAGGGAGAGAATATCAATGTGCAAGAGAAACATCAATTGGTTGCCTTTCCCACGCCCTCAACTGGGGACATGGCCCACAACTCAGGCGTGTGCCCAGACGTGGAATCGAACCAGCAACCTTTCAGTTTACAGAATGATGCCCAGCCCAATGAGCCATACCAGTCAGGGCAGAAATTAGTTTTACATTGTGGCACAGCACGTACATACACATACACTCCAAAAACTAAAGGTTCAACAGGAAATATATTCCCTCTAACTATGTGTGACTCACGCTAACATTTTCATTCTATTCCGTTCTATTCTCGTCTAATCTAGTCTATTAAAAATGCCTTTTGTTGTCCATTAACTTCACAACTCATTAAAAGAATATGACCCACAGTTTGAAAAATATCACATTACTTAAACTGTGGTTTAAAGAATAACAATTTGTAGCCATCTGGTGAAATTCAAAGTAACCAGAAAGTGAATTTAATTAGCATTTTCCAGGATTTTTTCTGTGGGGTCAGTACTATTGCTCATGTAGTTCTTCAGTGCAATCTTTCGTTTGTTTGTTTGTTTTTTAACTTTGCTTCTTTTTTTAAGTTTACTTTCAATATTATTTTCTATTGGTTTCAGACATACAGAATAGTGGTTAGACAATCATATCCTTTACAAAGTGTTCCTCCTGTTCAGTGGCATCTTAAAGTACCCACAATTTCACACTTTCTCTCCAGTTCTGATGATCGGTTGTGAAAGCTGTATCATTTCAACAGACTCTGTTCTACACCCTCACACAGACAGGGCCTTTGGAAGCTCCTTTCGAAGTGTTACGCCCTTGAGGCTTGGCAAGGTGGGGGGACATGGTGCCCTTGACGGTGGCCATGGTCTGTGTAAACATGAAGGAGTCCATCCTGGAAACAGCAAGCCAAGGGAAGCGCCAGGGCTTAACAGGTGTCCCCTGAGGGAGTCAGCACCAGGGAAGAGAGGGAACCAGGTGGGGAGCCAAGTCACATGGAAGCTGTGGAAGTCACGGACAGAAGGCGAAGGGCGCAGGGCATGAGGCTGATTCCTGAACTAAAGGGCAGCACGCAGTGGCAGCTCCTGCCCCTGCTCCTGTCACTTGGGTGAGGAGCGTGCTGCAAACGCTTGAAGAGGTAGCTCTGAAGCTATTGCCCAGAGCCTCACACTAAGGGAGACATTCAGATTCATCCGTAATAATTAATTCCGCAGGCAATTTTCCTTCAAGAATCTGATATTAAGTGAAGTCCGAGTTTGTCTGTCATTACCCATAATATGCAGTACTTCCCCTACTAGACTCACTCCTTTATTCTAAAGGCCTCTTTTATTTTTTTTTTGATGTTTTGAGTATTTATTCTGTTTTTAATATAATTTAGTCAGTTGTATTTATGTTATTTACTTTTTTACTTTATTTTTACTGTTTACACTATTACAAACGTAACCATTGTCCTGCCCTTTGCCCACCTATCCTCGTCCCCAGCCTTTGCCAACCCCCTTCCCTCAAGCCACCACCACACTATTGTCCATGTCCGTAGGACATGCGTACGTATTCTTTGGCTAATCCCTTCACATCCTTTCATCCAGTCCCCTCCCCTCATCCTCTGTGACAGCTGTCAGTCTGTTCCATGTGTCCACGCCTCTGTTTCTATGTTTCATCTCTCATATTAATATCTCAATTCTTTGCCAGTACAGTGCTTATAAATGAGGCCCAGGGATGGTAACCTGGTGAGTCATCAAAGAGTTGATTCTGTTCGACAGTTTTAGTGATAATCCATGTATTTATTGCCTTTGTGAGCTGATACGTGCCAGAACAAGATGCTAATTTTTCTATTTCCAGAATGAGTTTTCTTACATTCACTGGAATTAACTAACTGCCTCACCATCATTCAATAGCTATTCCTACCCTTCAAAAATTATAAAAATATCATTGTATCTTAAAGCTAACAAGCATTTAGAGACCACAGACTTTCTTTTTCCTTTTTTTCCCCCTTTTCCTGTGTCATGCTGCTACCCCTTTCCCTTGGCCTGGGTTTCTGGGTGACCTGAGTACCAGAGGATGTACCCAAGGGTAGAGACACCCCGTGGCCATCTGCCCTCTGCATAATGCAAACTGCATCCACACTAAGGGTCTAGTTCAAAGAGAATTGACAAATGCACATGCTATGTAGCCTCCACGCCACTCAAGACAGATAAAGCATATTTTCATCATCCCCAAAAGTTCCCTCATGTGTCTTCGCAGTCATCCACCCCTTCCCTTGTTGCCAGACAACCACTGATTTCTTTTCTTTCTTTTTTCAAAAAAAGATTTTCTGTATTTATTTTTAGACAAAGGGGAAGTGTGGGAGAGAGGGAGGGAAACACCAATGTGTGGTTGCCTCTCACGTGCCCCGTACTGGGGACCTGGCCCTCGACCCAAGCATGTGCCCTGACTGGGAATCGAACCAGCGACCCTTCGGTTGTCAGGCCGGCACTCAATCCACTGAGCCACACCAGCCAGGGCCATTGATTTATTTTCTATCAAGAGAGATTAATTATGCTCCTTCTGGAATTTTATATAAATGGAAAATACAGGATAGACCTTAGCTCAGCTTAAGTTTTTGAGATTCACCCATGTTTTTGCATGTATCAATAGTTGTTCTTTTTTATTGTTGACAAGGAGTCTATGATATGGATATGCCATAATTTGTTTATCCAGGTTACACAGTGTGTACATTTGTCAAATCTCATTGAGTAGACTCTTTGACTATTTTGAATAAAGCTGTTAAAACAAATGTATACAAGTCTGTGTGGACATATGCTTCCACATTTCATGGGTAAATGCCTAGGACAGGAATTGTTAGCAAGTGTAGGAATAACTCTATAAGAAACTGCCAAAGTGTTTCCCAAAAAGGTTTTGTCATTTTACATTCCCACCAGTGATGTATGAGGATTCCAGTTAACCCAGATCCTCACCAGCATTTACTGTGGTCAGTCTCGATTATGATTACTCCAGTGTGTTTGTAAGAGGCTCTCCCTGCAGTTGTAATTTGCATTGACCTCATGAGAAAAGATTAGCATGCTTTCATGTGCTTAGTGGCTTATTTGTATTATCTTCTTTTGTGGTATCCAACTCTTTTGCTAATTTTCTTTGGGTTGTTTTCTTACTCTTGATGTCTAAGACTCCTTTATAAATTCTAGATGTAATCTTTTGTCAGATAGATGTATAGTGTATTTTTCCTCCCAGTGTGTGGCATTCTTTTTTATTTTCTTAATGGAATCTTTTAAAAAGCAAATTTTAAAAAAAATTGATGAAATCCAATGTATTATTTTTACAAATTTTAGAGTTTATTCTTTCCATGTTCTATCTAAGACATACACCTTTATCTACACCAGCATAGTAAGATAGTCTCCTCTGTCTTCTTGCAGTTTTAGCTTTTAAGTTGAGGTATATCATTCATTTAAAATAAATGTTTGTGTATGGTATGAGGTAATGGCAGTGGTTCATTTTTGTCCATATAAATATTCCAATTATTTCAGCACCATTTGTTGAAAGACTATTCTTTCTTCACCTTTGCTGAAGAAGCAGAGTAATTCTGAAATCTTAATGCTATCCACTGATCAAAATGTTTATTTTTAGGCCAATCCCATGCTCTCTTGATGACAGTAGTTTTGTTAAGTAAGACTTGAAGTCAAGTAGTATAAGTCTTCCAACTTTGCTCTTTGTCTAAAAAAATTAGCTATTCTAACTCCTTTGCATTCCCATATAAATTTTAGAACTAGTTGTGCATAATGGAATGCTTGTCAATAGTAAAAAGGAATAAAATATCTATACATGTAAGAATATGCATAATTCTAAATAATTATGCTGAGAGAAACCAAGCAAAAAGGACCAAGCAAATATTATTTGAGTCCATATTCTAGAAAATGCAAAATAACCTATCCTGATAGAAGGCAGATCAGTGGTTTTCTGGGGGCAGGCCCTGAGAGAGGAGTAACGAAGAGGCACAGGCACGAGAGACTACACGAGGGCGTGGGAACCTTTGGATGTTCCGAACTCATGTATCCAAACTGATGGATGTGTTTAAAGTATGGCGAAGGTGTCATGGGTGTACATATATAAGGAAGTATCAAATTGCACACTTTTTGCTCTTGAGGTTTATTGCACTTCAACTATACTCCAACAAAGCTGTTTTTTTTTAAACAGACATTTCCAAAAAAATAAGGGAGCTAAAGAAAGCTTTCAAAGACTCAAGATCAAGAAACAGGATTAAGAATTAGAATGGTTTGGGGCTTCTAAACAGCAACACTGGAGACTAGAACACTATAGAGAAATACTTTCAAAAGCCTAAATGAAAATGGTTTCCAACCTAAAATTCTATATCCTGCTAAGTAATAAAGCAAGAAGACCAAGTTTTTAGATAAGGGCAACCTAACTAAAATTAATTTGCTTATGACTCATTCTTTCTCAGAAAGCCATTGTAGTTTCTGCACCATCAAAAGAACAAAGTAAATGGAGGAAGAGGATTACGTGAGATGTGAAATTTCCTGAGACCCGACACACAGAGAGGCGAGAGGAAGCCTCTGGATGGCAGGGAAGGGGGACGAGAAAGGCGGCAGTGAGGGCAGCGTTCTAAAGAGTAGGAGCTGCAAACAAACAGAAGCTCCAGAAGAGAAGTTTGTTGTTGTTGTTTTTAATGAAACCAGTAGGAGACAACCTGATATGTTTTACAATGTGGGAAATTGTTCTGAGAGGCTGTTGGAGCAAGTAGGAAGCATTAGCGATAGATAGAGAGAAAACTAAGCATATGCTAAGAATCAAGCAATTGTTAATGCCAGAGCTGACAAGAAGTTGTACAAGAAAGGAAACACAGCCATAGTACACTGTGACTGTGGTAAACAATGCTTACTCACTCTGCAACACTATAAAAACTGAATATCAATTTGTTTTCATTGTAAAATCTTTCTAGGGGAAGGAGATGAAGCAAAAGGTAGAGAGGGTGAACTCTGTGTTCTGCTGGATCATAATAGAAAATATAGAATGTATGGGACTATATTAAAAAGAGTTGGAAACTCAATTTTCAATTGTGCAAGTAAACATTAGGGAACCAGCAAGGACACTGCCAGGCCCTGGGAAGCAGAGCTGCGGGAGTGACTGGCGGGACAGGCACTTGAAAGTCTTCCTTTACAGATTGTTCACCATGCTTTGACTTTTAAAACTACGGGCATGTATTTTTGTTAAAAAATACAAGTTAAATAATTTTAAAATGATTTCTAAATACATTTCTGGAGACCGTACGTGAATAAACTGACTTCTTTGGGACTCAGCTTATCATTTATTGAATGGACTTTTTCTATTTATTACTTATCTGCCTCGGTGGAGATCAGTGAATAACGTTGCTGAAGTCTTCTGGAAAACTTCTGCCAGATGTGAATTGGGTTGATTGAATACTTTCAGTATTCTGTTTTATTTTATCCACTGACCTCTTAGATATATCTCTTTTATTTTAAATTTGTAGCGGCTGCTCTAAGGCTAACAATGCACGTCCTTAACGAAGTCTACTTAGAGTCCGCATGGTACCTCTCTGAGCTTCAACTGCAAATCTGACCTGGGCACTTCCTTCTCCATCCTTCCTGCTTCACACCCAATACTTCCGCTGTCCACTCTGCACTTTACAAATGTCACGAACTTACAATAATACAATTCCATTCACTCACCCACCCTTGTTCTTGGTGCTTCTGTTATCATATCTTTATTTCTATGGCTATTCTAAAATTTCTTTACAACGTGATTCATTTTGCTTTCAACAGTTTGTTTACTTTCAAGGACATTATGAAAGGAAAAATAATGTCATTTAAGTGTACCCTCTTATTTACACTTCTGGGACTGTCTGTCCTTCTTCAGCTCTGACTTTCCTTCTGTATCATTTCCTGTTGGTATTTGTCCTGGGGCAGGTCTGCTGGTAGTAAATTCTCTCAGCTTTTATTTCACTGAAAATGTCTTTATTTCATCCTTTTAACTAAAAACTACCTTCACTAGATATAGAATTGTAGGTTGACAGGGCTTTTAGTTGTTTCTTTTTGGTTTTAATTTCAGCACTTTAAATATTCTACTCTATTATATTCCCTTGTATGTAATATGCTTTTTTTCTAGTTGCTTTCAAGATATTATACCTTTGATTTTTCAGCAGTTTGATGTGTCTAAGGGTGATTTTCTTTACAGTTATTTTTTTCTGAAATTTTCTTTTTTCTAGATCTTTAAGTCAGTAATTTTCATTAAATTTAAGGAATTTTTGGTCATTATTTTCTCAATTTTTTTTGTTTCTTTATGCCTTCTTCTTTTGATATTTCTATTACATGTATATTGGATCATTTTTTTCTACAGGTTTTTAAGGATCTCTTTATTTCATTTTGTTCTTTTTTTCTTTCTGTACTACAGATTGGAAAAGTCATCATACTTTTCCATTTCAGAATTTCTATGTGGTAATATATGTATACATATTTTCATTTCTCTGCTGAAATTTCCTAGCTATATACTAAGGCATAATATTTTAAGTTCTTCCACATTTTTCATTTTTTCTCCTAAGATATTTATAATAGCTGCCCTAAAATTTTTGTCTAGTAAATCCAGCATCTGAGCCATCTTGGGGTTAGTGTTTATTGACTTCTTTTGTTCTTGATTATAGGTCGTATCTTCCTGCTTCTTTGCATATCTGGTAATCTTTTATTGTGTATTTGGTATTGCTGATGATACATTCTAGAGACTCTGGATTCTCGTATCTCTCTTAAAAGAAGTTTATTTTTGTTCTACTAGGCAGATCAATTACTGGTTATCACCTTGAACTTGTATAGGTTGGGCTTTTCACTATGTTGAGGTAGATCTGTGGAAATCCCCTCAACTTAGCTTTTTCTGGAGAATTGGTGTTAGGCTTTTTTAGATTAGGTTGAGTGAGTAGCCCTTACCCGAAAGCACAGTTCTCACTTCTAAACGTGGCCTTTCTGGTCTCAATGCTGGATACCAGGGGTATTAACAGGATATTAATGCCATCTCTCCACCATAGCTGTGCAGGATCTCCAACCTCCCCCAGCACTGCATACGTAATTACACAGAAGTGTTCTCTGGTGAGCTCTGCACAGTCTTGCCCTGCACACATTCAGCACAGTCCTCAGCCAAGGACACGGGGAGAACTCCCTCCTGCCCTGCAGTTCTTCTTCCTCTCCAGTGCCGGATTTGCAGATTCCAGCCACTTCAGAAACCCCAGATCTGGTCTTTGTTTTCTCGGCTCACCAGGGCTACTGTGCTCTGCTTAGATGCCAGCAATCCACACCATGGCTGGGAAAATATCCCCAAGCAGATAACTAACAATATGAGGCTTACCACCTGAGTTTCCCTTAGGGATCATCCTCTGCATTGCCTGTTTCCCTAGGTTAGACAATAGCTGCTTCATGTATTTTTCCAGTTTCAGGTTGGGTTACCACAGGAGGGATAATCCAATACCGATTATTTCATGATAGCCCCAAAGCAAATTCTACATCCAATTTTTCAACTCTATAATATCCATGTTTATGAAACATAACAAGAATGTAAATTATTTAATCCATTAAAAAATTAATATGGTCCTGGCTCATGTGGCTCAGTTCAATGTAGCATCCTTCCATGGACCTAAAGGTCCCAGGTTCAATTCCCCGTCAGGGCACATACCCAGGTTGCAGGTTTGATCCCTGATCAGGGTGCATACAAGAAGGCAACCAGTCAATGTCTTCTCTCTCTCCTCTATCTCTCTCTCTCCCTGTCCCTTCCTCTCGGTCTAAACTTTTTTTTAAAAAGTCCTTGGGCGAGAATAATTTTTTTTAAGTTTAATATGTTAAACTTGCCAGTTAGACCACCTTGGCCATTTGCAAACACTGCGGTTGTCCCTCCCGGCTGAATGATTAGTCAGTGAGCCCTCCCCCACCACCCTGCCCCTACAGTCCATTTGAACTTTGGGCTTAGCTAATTGGATGCCTTATAGGGTGTGTTTTCAACTTTGCATAACGGAGGAGTCCCAAGAGAAAAAGAAAAAATAGTTTAGTTTATAAGAGGCTACACCTAGAGTGGTACTGCATCAAATAGCCTAGGATTTTTGTAGAGTAGGATGAAGGTCCATCAAAATGTACAAGAGAATAAACAGAAAAATAATACTATCTCATTTCTGAATAGTGAATTTCTTAATTGGGCCTCTCACTAATTTTATGAAAAGGTAATAACCTGCTACCATTGCCGTTTTGCAAATGAGGAAACTAAGAATCAAATCAAGTAAGTGACTTGGCCAATGTCACATAGATAGATGATAATAGAACTCAGAAAGCAAAGTCCCTGTGAGTAAATTCACCTGTTATGGCCTGTTACATGGGCAGCTCAAACCAGCCTGGGAACAGACATGGCAACCTGTGAGGTGTAATCTGAGAGACGCCAAATCATTCACCCCCTAGCTTATCAGGGGGTCTAAAATTTCAGCATTAGTCATTCGTTTCAGCTTGAGCCAGGGATGAGCTGTTAAAACGGAACTCTAATTACTTTACATTTTGTACAGCAATTTACATAGAACACATTTTCCCAAATGTGTTCTATATTTAATAATGCCTAATATTTATTATGAACCCTTTTACATGGCAGGCACTATATTATGTTTTTGCATATATTGGCTATTTTTATCTATATACTCATAATAATTCCAAAAGAAAGGTACTATAAATATCTACATTTAAATATGAAGAGACTAAAGCATAAAAAGATTAAATATCTTGCCCTAAGTCATACAATCAATTAGAAAGACCCGTGATTTGAGTCTAGATCCAGCATTCTTTCTTTTAACCATTAAACTGTGATGTAATGAGATTCAATCCAAAGACCTGACAGGTAAAGACGTTAGTAAGTCACCTTCCACAGATGACCCGATGGAGACCCAGAAAATTTAAGTGACCTGCCCAAGGTTTCCTAAATAATTACTAGTTGATTCTTAACTAATCCTGGGGGTCATGACTCCTAGTCAACTATTTCCAATATACTAAGCCAAAAGGATTAGCAGTTAAGTCATGATCAGCAAAAACAAAGATTGGGCAGAGAGTTACATTTTTATGAGTGCTAAGGTAAGATATTCTGCAAAACTAAGAAGCAGCTTGAGAATTTTTAGCCCCAGATGGTGACAGAATTATGAATTTCATGCTATAAATATTTATTGATTTCATAACTATATTCTCGGTACAGGAATATGTCTACAAACAAAAAAAAAACCAAAATTTCTGCTTTCATAGGATTTACATTCCAGTGGAATATAAGAAAATATTACTGATGACTTAGAAGAATTACATTGAAGATAAAGAGGTGCAATATAAAGCAGAATTAAAAATGAATTTGGCAAAAAATTTCAAATCTACTCCTTTAATAACTTGCTTATTTCCCATATGCTTCTTCCAGGAAACAAGCCACTGACGTGCAACATGCAGGTGCCTTGAGATTTTTCAAAGTATGACGTTAAACTTGATGATGGTGTAAGTTACAGACTATGGAAGGGTGAGATACGCCCCCCTGAACAGGAAGACAGGATCAGGGGAGATGTGAAGACAACAACGTGGCAGCCGATTCGAGCGCATCAAATCTTCAAGACCGTCGTCTCCTGGCTTTAGATCTCAGAGGGTTATGATATATCAGTACCATCTTCTCAAATCGTTCTTTTGTATGTCCTCTTCTAAGTTATCCGAAGTTCTCACTACTAAAAGGTGCAGTGCAGGCAGCTAAAACAAGCAGAGATCATGGAGGAGGAGGGAAGGCTGAGAGACTATTTCTGGCCCTGTGCAAACTACCTTCACCGTCATCACTTAAACAGAAGTCTAGCTTCTCCAGTTCTCTGCTTGGATTTACTTTAACACAATCATCAGAACTGACAAGGGATGAATTCCAGCTCAGGATAGAAAAAAAAAAAAACCAAACCTTTGATTCTTTAGCCCAAGTTGCTAGGCAGCAGCTGTTCCCACGCTAAAGGAGCCAGCTCTTGCTTTTATCAGCAGTTGTCAATCATGCCCAGCATGCAAGAGCCTCCAGGAAAAGCTCCTTTTTCTCCTCTCTCTTGCTGGTCCCATCCACACCAGTTTTGTGGGATCTCTTCAGGACCACACTTAACTCTCAGGGCTCAGTGACTCCCACTTCACGCCCACAACTCAGGAAGGTGTATCCCTCTCCCCAGACGATGCTGCCGCTCATCCAAGGCAGCCTGAAGTTCCAGTGGGCTTCACTCTTCCAGCCCAAAGACTCTGTTGTACATTGAAATGAAGATCCAGGCCCTGTCATAGACAGGTTTGGGTGAATGGATTTATCAAATCATTTCCACTGGAAAGGAGGGTGTAATAGATAGAGGTGGGGTGGGTGGTGGTGAGCAGAAGAGCACCTGGCAAGAAATAGAGGAGCAGGGAGAGGAAGGGGCAGTGACAAAGGGAGCAAGGAGGCCAGGAAGGGAAGCTGGAACCACTGATGATAACCAGCCAGCTCCTTGGTTTCCCCAACAGCTGGTCTTAATACTTGGCAACTATCCCAGTCTTTCACTAAACAGAACCCGAGCAGCATCTTGCTGTCCAACCACATAAACCGGGAATGGGAACCGGAGGTCAAGATGAACGAAGGTGTGGAGGATACTGCGATGCACTGCCAAGATCCTGAAAGACCTTTTCTTTGCAGGGGCTGGGACTGCTACCAGCCCCTCACCCTCAGCCACCATCCCCCTGTGGGCACTGCCTGAAGCGGAGGAAATTGCCTGAGCACAATCACCTCTCCTTTGCAAGCAGTCCCACATCTAACTCAGAGGAATAAAGGCCCTGCCCATGGCACCTCTGCAGTTTCACCCCACCTTCTTAATGCCCATATGGTTGGCTGAGGCATCTGGTAAGACTGCATCACCATCAGCTTCTCCCTCTGCTCAGTCCTGCTTCCTTTCCTTCTCTTCCACAGGGGTTGATTTCTAAAAAATCTGCATGCCAATCTCCATCTCAAGGTCTGCCTCCTGGAGAGCCCAAACTATGACGGCCAGGCCAGGAGGCCTCCATTTCCTGGAAGAAGCTTACCCCATCCCATAGTGTTCCACAAACACCAAGACCAGCATGTCCTGTGCTGCTCTGATGGCTGCCTAATGCACTGTGTAGGCTGCAACTGGAAAATCTGTCCCTAAGGAAGGTCCTGAAAGCTTAACTTCTCACATGTTGAACAACAACAACAAACACAGAAAGGTGATTCACTTCATTCAATAAGCATCCACTGAGCATGTACTCTTGAACGAGGATGAAATTATTTGCTTCCATCATGGCCATCATCATCATGGTCAACGTTGTTACTAGTTCATGTTTCAAATGCTATCTCCATCCAGGTCTGGTGCTCTGGGAATTAGGTAACAAATCACTATCCACCCATGTTCCTGTTATGGTTTCACAAACTGAGGTGCTATCCCCATTCAGTCTTTGGATTTCCTGATTGAAGTATACTTAGTTTTCAAATTGTCCAGCTGTAGATACTTCCCCATCTGCTTGATCAGTCCCATTGCTTTCTCTGGAATGGCTTCACTTATGCTGGGGGTTTTTGAGTCGCAGTGACCCTATGTGTTCCCTTGTTTCCTAGATGTGGCTGGACCAGAGTTTGGAACCAGGTAAGATTATATTCTTTCGATTTGTTTCCAATGGTCTCACTGAAGATGTCCAACCAGACTTCACGGTAAAGCTACTGTATTTGGCCGTCTATAATGTGCACTCGTGTTTTTGTGCGCATTACGCAGGGGAATATTACACCCATTGTTATACTCATGGTACGTAATCATTATACCCATGTGTAGTGCCCACCCTTATTTTTCCCTCAAAAATTTGGATGAAATGTGAGCACTTTACATGCAAAATATGCCTATTCACTGGGTCAGGGAGACTTTAGGGTTTCTCTAAGCATATGCAATAGCTCAAAGTCCATCACATGAGCAAAATTCTAATAATTCTATTTCCTCACACACTACAGTATATTCACCCTCATGGACACTCAGATGCTAATTTTCTTGTGAGTGCTCTGTGATTTTCTATGCTGTTTGACATTTCACTCCCGTAAACAATTGAACATTTTCTATAAACTAAGAAGCTTGACTACAGATGTCCTTTGCCCGGGTGCTCCTAACCTGAGAAGTAGCCAGATCTTCTCTGACTACTCAGGATTCCACTACTTAGACCTCCATTGTGCGCCCAGATGCCTACTTTTTATTCCTTGCCTTTCATTTGTATCATTTTTCCTTTGCAAAATCATCCCACAGATTTCATGATGATGCATGCTGGGGACTGAGGCAATGTGGTGGTGAACATAAGGCTACCCTAAGATATTCGCTGATCCGGACAGATCACAGACATACACCTGGAAAGGCTTCCCCAGTTTTCCCTCCGTGCTGCAGCGGGGTCGAACTCCTTCACGGCCCCTAAACATGCTCCACTTTCTGGTTGTGACCTGACCAGTTCCCCTATCCCGGATATGAACTCTTTAGCCTTCCTCAGGTTGAATTCACTCCCTAGAGAGTCCAAAAAGGCTCAGAATAAGAACAGGACACAAAGGTTCTTGGACAAGTGTCACCTATGGGACGTGGACAAGTTACCTGATAACTTCCAACGTAGACAGAATGGCACCAGTGAAACCTCACCATCGCATTCAAAATGTGATGAGTTGGCAAATTCTGTGTTACTTTTCAAACATACTTTGGACAAAATCTTGGGATTCTGCTCCTTATTAGAGACTGTGAAGAACAATGTGCGCAGAATTTACAATATCACAAGGGGCGAAAGCACCTATTCTCACATATTGATCTATGAAGAGCTGGGAAATGGGGCATTTTATAAGGTGCGATTATTAAATCTCTATTCTTCCTGGCTGTGAATCATATCTCTAAATATAGATTTGCGTGTGTGTGCATGCATGCAATTGTGGCATCTTCTCTGTTGACTCAAAGGGTTTTATTTCAACTTTTCATTTCTAAGAAGTCACCGTGTTCTCCTATTCCTGTTTGCTTGAGTCACACCCCCCCTCCTTTTGCTCACTGTGAGATAACAGGGACAAATTTGCACGCCTGAAGTACAGAGTATTTTCAGAAACAAGCTACTATAGTTAGCCTTCTTGGTGGGAATCAAAACCACCACATCATATTTGAGGACAAAGCGTCTCCCCTAATAACTACTGACGAGGTAGCATGCAGTTCATGCATCTCAAATTATAGATTTTGAAACTTTAACCAAGATTCAATGGTTTGCTCTTGTAAATTTCTAGATACCCCACAAATATGTTTAGGTCATTGGTAACAACAGATGATGATGACAATGATAGATAGATAGATAGATAGATAGATAGATAGATAGATAGATAGATAAACAGATTTAGTTTATATATTTGGATGCAGTCACTTTAAATATTTAACTTGGTAATCTCCCTGTGCTTAAATGACAGAGTGCCAACCATTTTTATTTCTTTGTAAGTATTACTTTATAGGAAGCTCAGTGCTCCACCATCACCCAGCTGTGTGGCTGAGTGGTGGAAAATTGGCAGTTCAACCATTTGGCATACAGCAATGTATGTGGTAGCATTATAACAGGAGAAGGAGACTGACTAAAAGCAGTGTTCAATCAAAGTGCTACATTTATACAGGTCTACAGACAGGGAGTTTTCAGACCTCGGAGTGACAAGAATGCTTTGCTTGTCTATGAGATTATTAACTTCACCACTAAGAGTAAGTTGTGAACATTTACAAGAACCATGCATTAACATAATTTTGTAGATGGTAGCACTGTCTTCCCCATTCTAGGCAAATCCAGTCCCTACCCCACACTTATTCTGGTAAATGAGTGAGAAACCTGGACTCCCAGGTCACGGGTGAACAGCAGGGTAAAACAGAGCATAGGCCTGGGGATTCTTACTTTCTGCTGAAGCATGAGTGTCACAGTTCCTTCCCTACCCATTCCCAGGAAGTAAAATTCCAGAGAAATGCCAATGAACTGTGATTTAATCTGTGATGATACAAAATCAAAAGAGAACAAGGGGATTGTATACTTCGTGTCATTCCACCTCATGCCATTTAGAAGTTTTCAATGATCATTTCTGCCATTTTTCCTGTCTTCCATGCTAAAGGAGATTTCCTTCTTTCTGCCCTTCCTTTTGCCCTCACTCCCCTTCCCCTTTTCCTCCCTTTCTTTTACTGGAGCATATACTATTTTCATATGATCTCCAATTGTTAATCTTCATAGAGAAAGACAGCCACAAAGAGAAAACTTTGTTCAAGCATGGACATTTTTTGTTACGCTCTGAGCTGTTTGTTCTTTTGGCATTTTCTGAATAAAGCTGAAGAGACAGTGTGTCTATCGGCATCTGGTCTGTAGCAGATTGCCAGACTACTGTTATTCCAAGGGCCTGGAGATTAGAGTAAACGAAAGAGCTTTGCCTT
Organism: Carollia perspicillata; assembly: GCA_004027735.1. NCBI lineage: Eukaryota > Metazoa > Chordata > Mammalia > Chiroptera > Phyllostomidae > Carollia > Carollia perspicillata. The sequence goes on along the minus strand of PVKM010004763.1, from coordinate 253 downwards.
TCTATTTATATTTATTACCTTAATTATTTAGAAGAAGAAAGGGAAGGAGCATGCAGTTGCCATATGCCAGGCACTTTCACATGCAGTAAGACGGTCTTTATTGTCTTTGCTGCCTGGCTATTTATTTGCTCTTGCTTTGAAGAATGAAAACTGACTTGTGAAAGCCAAATATTATTAAGTTATTCCAGGCTTCCACAGGAAATTTGCCTATTGAAACAATTCCCCTAAACAGTCACAAGAACCACTTCTTGCT
>PVKM010004762.1:0-50693 GCA_004027735.1 Carollia perspicillata | reverse complement strand
TGCTGATTCATTCGTGGTTATCTGTCAAGGTAGCAACAGGAAATGAGTTTAACAAATTTAAGGTGGCAGTTTTTGTCAAGGATCTGAGAGTGTCTGAGACTATCTATATGATTAGTGTTCAAAAAGTCACTTACTTATATACATGGAAAACCTGACTAAATTTAAATAAGTAAAAATATTTTTTGAACAGCTTTTTTCCTACTTTGAACATACTTGAGAGACATGATATAAACCTCGCAGCAATCACCAGAGGATGGTGTTCGGTGGATGATGTTTATACTTGAGGTTGTAGGCAATTCGGTCCTCTTGGAATTCTAATACACCCCACCCCTTCTCCTAAACTCCTGCTAATCCTCCTCTAAATCAGCTAGTTAAGAAACACTGACTTGGAAATGCCAAGGATCAGCCTTGTACTCTAAAGATACTCCCCCCTTCATGAAACTTAAGCTAATCTTCTGAAAACAGGGTATTAAACTGCCTCTAAAAGATCCAGGTCTCAGAAGAAATAAATAGCCATGTTTGTACGAGGTTAGTATCAACAAAAACAACATAGTTACTATGGAAAGTATTTATTGAATGTTTATTCTGAGCCAGGAAATGTCCCATATGGCGTATCTCAGTTCTTTCCAAGAACGTATAGGACAGTTTCTGTAATTCTCTGTTGTTCAGATGAGGAAACTGAGGGCAAAGGAGTGAACTCCGGTAACTTGCCCTGTGTCTCGCACTTCCTAAGTGGTACAGATTATAACTGCCTAATCTGCCGACATGTGATAATCCGTTTGGAACTGTAACAGCATCTAACATCCACCAAAACCCTTCCATATTTTATAAAGACCATACTTGCATTTTTTACTATAGACCTTTAGCATTTTTTAGGAATAAATGCAAGTAGCCTATCAGGAAATATGCAAACGACGGGTGATGACACAGTGTGAATGCAGAACCAGAGCCGGAGGCAGCGGGAGAGGCGGCTGCAGAGGGACGGCCAACCACGGCTGGGGGTCATTCACTGGTAGGCAGTGTCGGCAGAGGCGAGCATCAGGGACCTGAAGGAGGTAGTCTCCCTACTACTGAGCCAATCTTTCCTCCCAGTTACTGAAGGAGTAAGGCCAAAAATTACACTTGTTTTATAGTTTCTTCATTTCAGGGGATTCTTTGAATATGAAATTTCATATGTTTGGTTTCAATTCACTGTGTTTTTTCACTTAAATTTCAGCTGCTTTCAGTTAGCAGGCTAGGGAAATATGCCAAAATATACCCAAATGTAGTCATCATTGTACTGCATGCTATGTCTGGTCCAACTACTGGGAGTTGAAAGAATGAGGGATGGGAAGGTCTCTTGACCATCAAAATCACTTTGGCAAGTGCTAGGTAGACAAATGTCTCATCTGGGATAGGATGAAAGAATCCATGGCACATTGATTCAGCTGAGAATAACATAACTTTTTATGTTCTGTAATTAAAATTTATTGTATGACAACCTGTTGACGCTACAGTGCTAAGAGATCACTGCCATCATAATAGTATAAGGTCCTTCAGACAGAGTCCAGGCTGCATCCTGTGTTCCTCATGTATTTCACAAGTTCACGGACCCTCTCTTTTCCATCTTATTAGGAACATAATTGGACTTACTAATTCTTCATCAGAATATGGTACCTTGCTATCTTCCAAACTACACTAAGCTTTCTTATTCATCCCACTCCTGAAAACAAGGAGTTATTTATCCCACTCCAAACAAGTGGCTACAGGGCTTATGAAGAAATGCCATTTACCTTTTCCTGAACCCTTTTCTCTGCCTTGGATGATCAGTTTGCTAGCTCTTAGCCAAAAGAAATAAGCCTGGCATCCACAGTATTTATTAAAATGAAAACAAATTAATTGTAGTATAAGCAATGTAATTTGAAGAAATTTCAGGTATAAATCCATACGGCACATCCCCTGGGAGGGCTATACATAAAGACCCTCTACTTCAGTAATTTTAATAAAATTTTAAGCAAGATTATTTACATGCAAGTATATTTTTAGAAACAAAGGTAATGAGGAAGATACTACTTTTTACATAACGATGCTTAATGTTTGAAAATTGATTAATTTCATAGCTACTAAATTAATTATACCAAAGCTAAATTAACCTCAAAATGCATCTTCAGTATTAGTTTAAGTAAGTAGATGTATTTTGAATAAAAGTACCAAGTTAGGATCTAATAGTTTAGCATAAATCTCAAAATTCTCATTTTAACTTTTAAAAACATATACAGGAAATATCTCTTCTTTTGTAGACTTTAAAAAATATTAGCTCTCAAATTCAACCAAGTAAATAAGAAAAAAAAAAAGGTTTTCTTAAAGGGAGAACAAAAAAAATAAGAGACATAAAAATAAACTTCAGTAACACATGATGTTTAACTATAAAACCTTTTGACTACAAATGGTAAAAAAAAATGACTGGGTATTGTTTTCTCTTTCATCTGATTATTTGAACAATTTTATAATAAATTACAGTATCTTTACTATAACTGACATCCAATTTTTTGCATTCCCACTAATTCATTTTAGACTCTATTTTCTGAGTTGTACCAGTGTTTTGTTACACTACTGTTTTTGCGTGGCTTGTGGGAAACTGTTTATCAGAATGCGTGTCTGCACATTTAACTTATTAATTTGAACTGGATTAATCAAGCATAGTTTCCTTCGAGCAGTACACTTAGGGGAAAACAAAATAATTGGAACAAAACATACAACAAAAAATAACAAATTACCATAAATGCCATAGCAACACTTCTAAGATGGAAATGCTACACTGTTGCAATTTTTATCACAACTGGCAGGTACACTGTGATACCAAAATGGCAAAAAAAATTTCTCATCACTATATTTTTTTCTCCTCCTGGTTAAAAAATCTGATGTTCCATTTTTAATCTAAAAAGGTCACATAAAAACTTAACTGCTTAATGAATTATCTCTTTACTGGACATATCACGTATCATCTTGTATAATACAGAATTATGGATTCCTCTACATTTCTGACATAAGTATCTGAACACCTTTCATGTCAGGGAGAATGTCTTAAGCTTATACTCTTTATTAGTATCTAAAACAGTGCTCTGCACAGAGAAGACATTCTACAAATATGTACTGAATTTATGTGTTCCAAAGTTATATAAGCTGTAATTGTTATTTTCACAAGAATGGAAGGCACAGTAGTAAATTTTCGGCTGAATTTCATTATGGTTTTAGACACAGCAGTTACTATGGTTACATCATGTCCTGTATTAAATCTTGATGGCTATAAGCAAGTAATACCAGTTATTACCCAGAACAATTCTGTTTTCTCAGGAAGACCACCATTTTTCTCAATGAGTTTAAATAGATTTATATTTGCTAGTTTGTTAGATCTCTAAAATGACTCCCACACTACAGAATCGGAGCATCTGTGAAAAAATTTGTTTCTGTGTGATACTCTTCCTGCTTAACAGTTTCTATGGAACCTCACAACTTTCACCATCCCTTGCTAACTGTACCCATTATATCTAGGCTGATGCTGTTTGTTCCACTGGTCATTTATCCTTGTCAGCATTTTACATTAAACAGAAAACCCAAATATTTCCCCTTTGTCCCCATTAGGAAGTTTTCCTAAATTTCCTGTCTCATTTGAGACAGAATATAACAAAAGTTGTTATAAAAAGGAATCATTTAACATGCTACAAAAATAAAATAACCGTGGGTTAATTTCACCACAAATTTATAGCCTTCTCACTAGACAATAACGTATGTGAGTTAAATGTTTTGTGCAAACATATAATCTTAGATTTGCATTTCCTAGGTTCAAGGCAAACTTTCCTAGGTTCAAGGCAAACTTTACAATGCAAATTTATTCTGAAGGTCACAGAATTATAGTTCTGCAATAGAGACTGTTTTAAGGGTAAGATTTCTAGGAAATGGCTCTACAGTGAAAAATAGAAACTCAGCATTAATTCTGATTATTAAAGGAAATTACCAAAATATGCCAAATTCCACTTACTTGTTTGATAGGAAAAATGACAAGATTCCTTGGTTCACAAGCCAACATTCCCATATAAAATATATTTAGCTTTGCATTCAAATGTTGAACATGATTTCCAAATAGAAGATGTAAATATAGACCTTTTCATATATGTCTATATCCATTTTTGTATATATCTCAGGTGGCTTCAACCGAATTCAACTGCAACTAAAATAATTCTTCAAAATGCCATTTTATGTTCACCAAACCATCACAAAGGTTATACATTTTGGAACTAAACGCATTTCAACTGTCTCTTTCTTGCGTAATTTTTATACAAAGATTATTTGTATGCTCATTAAAATTATAATTCTCTGTACCTTTTCCCCCTCTCTACTCCTTCCACCCCCCTGCTGCTAACCTTCCATGTGATCTCCTTTTCTGTGGTTCTGTTCCCGTTCTAGTTGTTTGCTGTAGCATAGACGGTGGGGAGAAAATAGACAGGGGGAGGGCAAGAGTAGTGTGGGAAATGTAGAAGCTAAAGAACTTATGACACATGGACATGAACTAAAGAGGGGAGTGTGGGTAGGAGGGGGTGCGCAGGGTGGAGGGGAATGAAGGGGGCAATGGGAGAACTGTAATGGCATAATCAATAAAAAAGTTAAAAAAAAAACCTTATTGAAAAATTTAGAAAAATATTGTATTTATTAATTACAACATCTGTATGTGTGAAAAGGAGAAAAGCTGCACAGAGGGCAGTGCTGTCACAGGTGTCCCTTTGACCACCTCTGCCCAAAGAGAGATGCTCTGCCTAAAGGAAGGAGAGAAAGATGGGGACTGCCAAATCTTAAAATCCACAAGGAAAGCCGTTTTGCCTCTGTTTACCCAATTTTTGGATTACAGAGCCTAGCTTTATACCCCTGCCCCACCATGCTATTTCCCTGGACGCAAGCGTATTTTCTTAAATAAAGAAACCAACCTTACATAGACCTAGAAACAGAAACATACTTTGTAATAATGCACTACTGAATTATAAGCGCCCATAGCAATCCATGTGACTAAAAAGACATCTGAAAATCTGAGAACTCTTCTTAATGTTTATTAAACATTCGTTTGCATAGTTCCTGTTTTACACTGGTGAACACACTCTGACTTACACAGATTTAAAATAGTGGTATATAATGACATCGGGCTTTGTTTATACTGCATTTATGTCTTCGGAATAGTGGCATGGCAGAAAAGAAAAAGATATACGGTCTATAATACTGGGCCATAAAAGAACTCTACTGGTACCAAACTGCTACACGGCCTGTAGCATCAATACACACAGGAGGGTCTTACAGTCTACAGACAGATCCTTTGCACATCACTTACCACCACCAAGAATGTGATCAGAATGAGGACACAAAATGGCTCACTGTGTTTCCAGTTCCTGTTTGAAAGATTTGGTCTATGATTAATTTTGACAAATTGGGACATTATTTCCATTGAAGTTTCTGTTTATCCTAACAATTCAGTACCTCGTTAAGAAAATTCCTTTGCTCTCAACTTGGATATTTCAAGGGATGGTTCCTTTACCACAAACCAAAGCAATCAGTTCCATTCCTGTGCATTCTTTTCTTTTCTTCAGATTCTTGTTCCATGAAGCTACCTTGTCAGGAAACTGGAAAATTGCCTTCTCCATTTATATTACCTTAGATGTATTTGTAGCCTCATGATTATATCTCTCTTCATTCCCATGGGGTAGGAGCAAAATGCTAGCAGTCTAAAAATACAGGAAATTGAAATTTTGTCACCTGCAGAGGACGAAGAAAGTGATTTTTTTCCTTCAATGTTAAGAAAGGATCTCTTGTGCATGAAAGAAAATTACCTTCCCTTCAGTAAGACACATCTGGAAATATTCTTAACTATAGTCTTGCAGAATGACTGAGAAAGCTGATACCAATGTTTTTGTAATTTATTACAAGAATGCAGTAGAGTCTTTATGGGATGTTTTCTTTTTACTCAGCTATTTGCTTGGAATCATGATGCAACTGATAGCCAGAAACAGAAATTTTTCTTCACTGAAGGGCATTTTGCTGCGGAAATTTACACGCTACATCAAAATAGAGCTGAAACCAATAACTCCATGGGTTCTTCAGACTTTCAGAAATGCCTTCTAGCTTGTTTTAAAAGCCAAATAAATCGACTACAGGTTTTCTTCAAGTGGCCCACAATAGAACCCTTATCTCGTTATTCATCAAATCTTCAACAGCAGATTTTCTGCCATCTACTAAGATCTTATGCTCCGCAGGTAGAAAATGAGACTACAGCAATTTGCCTTAGAATTGAGACTAATAGCAGAAGCTCTCTGTCTATTCTCGTCTTAAGGGCTTGTTAGACTCCCGAAGGGAAGCAAAGTTTCCCTGCTGATAGAGTTGTAGCATATCAAAAATGAATTATGTGCTCAAAGAAAGATGATTTTGTTCAATGAGACATTTTCTTACTCTCTAGCTCAGGCGACAGCATTTCTGGCTAATTACCCAATTACCACTGTATAAGGTATGCGGAGAGAATTAAGGACACAGGAAAGGAAACACGTGAGGCCACCAAGACCTGATAAAGGCAGCACTTCTATTTCAGTAATGCACCAGCAGAGCCGGAGCACAGAGGAGAAAGAGATGACAACACGCACTGCACCACGCTCGGTTAATACGATTACTACCAAATTTCATAGACATGTGACTGCAAACCTGAGAAATCATAAGACAAAAAAGAATAAAACAATCTAGGTCTGGGCTAGAATTGGGGAAAAAAAGCAAGTACCCCAAATTTGACAATATCATCCCACACAATGCCTAAATAGAAATTGGAGTGAATTTAATGTGTGGGTTAAAATATTATTGTTTTTCTTGATACAGTGGCATTTCTTAGATACATACAATTACCACTCTCCCCAACAAAATGGTCTACTACTAGAAATCTTACACTTTAATTCATATCTTAAGGTATTAGCCAAATGTAAAAACAAACTAAAATTGCTTTTGATTGTTAAAATCCTCACACTAAAATTCAGGATAAAGTAAACATAGGAAAATTGAGCCTTATATAACACTGAAGCAGGAAGGGAATTATGCACTCAAGCACAAGATAAAAAGGGAAAAAATACACTTGGTACATCACAGCTGTCTTCCATTACATATAATTATCCATTCTCAGCCTGAGCTAGGGAACAAAAGCTTAGAAAGAACAATGGGTATGTAGATGTCAAAAGGTAAAACCTCTCTTCAACTGTGTAGCCTTTTCTTTCTTTCTTTTTTTCCAAGAAGTTTTGGTAGAAGAACAATCTGTTTTTGTATTAGAAACTTTATCCACAAGCTTTCATAAAATGATGTTATAAATATTGATCAAGAATGAATTTTAGCTATTGAACAGTAAATTATAAAAGTATTTCTCTTTTAGAGTAAAATAATAAAAAATTCATTTAAGGTCAACACATGATTTATATAAATAAAATTTAAAGTTGGAAATCAACTATAAAAAAGTATCATAGTTTATTAAAAAGAAACTTTTCTGTTGTAACAAATAATTCAATGATATTGAAATTTAACTATTCAAATGTCTTTATTTTATTCAAATGAAATAATCTTTTTAAAGTAATTATGTCAATAGTTTTAGAGCTGTCTCTTTCATTGTTCAACTTAACCCAGTAATTCATTCAACTTATACGTAATGTATTTGGGGTTGAATCTCTCTATTTAAATCAACATTTTGTGTTAATAAAGATTTCAAGAATTTATATTAGCTTTCCACTCATGATGAATAGCTCTCCACAAGAAAAGTTGGTGTTTCACGTTTGCTACAGTTAAAGAATGTAATGAGGAGGCTCTTCAGTATGTAGGTCACTAATACCCGGTCATCCTTTAAAAGATTCTAATGCTTTCCATAGCTATTTATAATAAGATGATACAATGGCAACTAAAAACTAAACAAAAAAAATCCTGTAAAATCTGGATCACGAATTTAAAGCAAAGAACAACTTTATTGTTTAATGGCTATTTGGTTATAAACTGCATTCACAGTTTAGTTATTTTTCAACTGCACCAACACTGGGCCCCACAGCTTCTATTGGGGTTTGTTCACTTGATTTGACTTACAGAACCGGGGCCAACTTCATCTAGTTGCTTGCAAGTGACAGAAAACTATAATGAAAATAAAGGTGGATGACATTAGGGATTCCTCTGTTGAATGGTACCTTCAAGTCCCCAGACTCTCATTTTAGTTCCTCACAGAAGTGCATTGGTCACGTTGGTCCCTCGTGACAGAAAGATGGCTCCTGTAGATCAGGCCTCTCGTCCCTGGGCAATGATGTCTCCAGAAAGAAGTGATCAGGAGGAAAAGGCTGTCCTCCATACTGTCTTACAGGGAAGAAATGATTCTCACACCACAGCATCCTCAAAAGGACAGAAACGGGAGCAATAAAAAGGCCTTCTCTTCTACTGCCTTACAGCAAGGAAATGTTTCCTTGAGCCCAGAGCAAAATTTCTTTTCAAGCCTCTGGAGGCACAGCCACGGTGCTCCTCACTGGCAGGGGTAAAGGTGCTGCTAGAATTGGCTGAGCCTGTCAGGACAAGCTCTCCCACTTGGCAGGTGGCTTTGTAAGTAACATCAAGATACTGTGAGTAAGAAAAATGACTGGACAGAGAAAAAGCCAGAAGGGTGACAAGTGTCTACCAATCTTGGGACCTGGGCTTCCACTGACTAGTTACATGACCTTGAGGAAGTTTCCTTTCCTTTCTAAACCAGCTTCCTCAACTGTAAAATTGGAATAAAAATAGTAGCATAAAGGTTAAGTGGCATACTGTGTGCAAAGCACTAGATGTGATTCCTGGAATACAGAAAGCACTCGGTAAATGTCATTTCTCATTAGCTGCCATGGTGGTATCAAAAATATGAAATACAGAATTGCCTCTGTAAAGAAAAATTGCCTTTCCTTGTTTTCTTCTGAAAGGGAAAAAAAGACATGCAGATAGTGGTGCCCTTGAGAGTATGAATGTTTGGTGAGGGGTCAAGGGCAGTGTGTGAAAGTCAGTCCATAAAGCCTGGCTTAGTTTCGTGACACTGGCTTTGATTGCAACTTCTGGGCATTCATGATTAGGAAGACATGTTTTTCCTGTGAGTCGGTTTCATCTTTATGATACAATTTGAAACACACTGGGATTTGAGTTTTCATCTTCTCTTATAATTTATTAAATTATTTTTTAAGAACAAAAAGGAGCTTTTCTCTCAACTCTCATTTCAAAAGGCATCCCTCGATTTCACTAAAGCATGTTTTTTTCTCAATCACAGTACTTCTTACTTCAACAGTTACATATAATTTACTATACATTTGATTTTGTAAAACTTGCTACTTTAGACTAGTTTTCCCCTTTGTATTAGTGAGCCTTATTTTTTCTAATTTCATTTTTTAATGTGTGAAAAGAAAGCAAGTAAGTTTGTGATTCTATTGTTCTTTCATAGAGCTAAATACTAGGAAAGACATTCTTCATGTTATAAGCTTCACACAAAAAAAGAATTTATAGTGCTAGGTTTGGAATTTTTAACAAAGTAACTGAGTACTTAAAAATTTGAGTCTGAATGGATCTGTTTAAGAATTTCCATATCCATATACCTGAAAGTGGAATGAATCCATCTGTTGCAGTAATATAATGCTCCTGGTGGTCAATTGCATTAAAAACAGAGTTTAGTGAAAGAAAACCATCTCTTACTTTTAATACATAACCTCTCCATTTTGGACACAAGAGCTCTTCTTTGTCACTTGCTATGTTATCAATAGTATGAGACTTAAGATTGAGTCTAAGTCTCTGTAGACCATTTTTATTGCAACTAGTTTATTAGATGTGAGCATAAGTTGCCTGTCATTTCATCGTTTTATGAGACTTGTGACTACAGATATTTTAGCCTGTGGAATTTTCTGACTTTTAATAACCATTTCTATGACTCCTTGTCCTGGCTAACCCCCTCAAGCCCCTTCCTCTCCCCCGCCCCCCACCAAACCTAACTGATGTTACAGTCGCAGTAAGTAGAACCACTCCAGGGAGAAACAGACAACCTTCCCAGAAGTGCCTGTGTACTTTGATAAGGAAGTGACTCCAAACTAGGCTGAATTTGGGGGAAGGCACAATGTCTGGTTTGATAAATCTTGTCTGGACTTTCCAACTCTGCTCTTGTTTCAACTTCCTCTGTTGCAATCTGAATCTATTCTGGAATCCTAGAGGACTGCAAAAGGACAAAAGAAAATTCTTTTATTGTCATAAGGTTTATGACCTTCTGTTTGATGTTTGACAGTTGAAAAGGATTAGTTTCTTTCCTAACAATCAGCAAGGGCCTTTGAGACACCAACATTATATTAAATAAAAACACGGAAGGACAAATTCTGCTTCATTAGAAACCAGAAATTAAATGCATCTGAGGTGGACACGGGGGAGTGTCTGGGCAGGCTACTTTCCAGGTTATGGCACTCACATTATCAATGAGCTCCCCAGACACATCAGGGCATCTGTCCTTCCCAGAGTTTTATTTAATTCAATGCTCAAATATGAGACTTTCTGAAATTCTCAGGGTAATTACACAAATACTGTTTTCCACTTCAGAAACTCTTCTGTGAGAAAAAAAGAAATTAAAATCTGAAGTACTGAAGAATGTTTGGAGAGAATGTGTCATTATAAGATTTACAAATTTTAATTTAGGATTCATTTACAAATTATGAAAAATAGTATTGACAATGTTTATATTTCCCAACTCAGGAGAAATAAATCCTTTTGTGTTGAAGAGCAAGAAAATGCCTAGGGTAGGTAAGACTGACCTAATAATGTTCTTCTCTTCCCTTATTTTATGGCATAAGTATTAAAAATACTAATATCCTATTATAGTTACTTAAAATCCTTTTTCTCCACCAAACAATCTAAGGAGGAAATATTGAAAACTCCCTCAATCTATTAAAGAACTATACTTAATTCCCTAATTTGGTCATCCTCTCTCTATTTCCTCCCCTCCCCCACTCCTTTTGCCTCCCCAAAGGAACTCAGGTAGCTCTGTCATCGGAAAGGGGATTTATTGTGCTACTGTACTTAGATCTCCCTCTGGAGCTATCCAATTTTGCCCTATCTCTTCCCTCCAAAGGAAAATAGATGAGCTGGCTAAACTGTTAGATCTTACTTCTGGATTCTCCACAGACTTCTGTCTATGAATTGAAACCCTAGCTGAAACAACATCAAAGACATGAATTCCAATTCTTTCCAAGAGTGACAGTTTATACCAGTGTTTTATTACTTGTCACGTATGTGGGACTAAGGAAATTTCTTTTTACACATGAGTGAATTAAAAATAGGATATCAAATTGGGAAATATTGCTACAAAATAGGTATTTCAAGTCCTGCAAAGGGTCCAACATAAGCTCAGCTAAAGGAATATTTATTCAAAAATCTACACTTACTATTATATATATTCCTGAAAGAGGATTGGGAAATTTTTATAAATGCTCTGCATGGAAGAACAGAAAATTCAAAGGGTTAATATACTTTTTGTGTGTTCATTTGTTTTCAGGTGACCTTGTGTTTCTTATGCTGCATATGTTGTATTTCAATCACCTCACTGAATGCATACACCCACACTGTGACTAATATAGACATCTTTATTTCAGTTTTATGTAGGAGGAAGCTAAGCTGTTAGAAATAAATAACTTATCCAAGGTACTACAGGTTGCATCAAATCCAATCTGTCTGTCTCTGTAACAATACTCCATTATACCATAAGTGTCTCTGGAAATGTAGAGAGGAACCATTCCCTAAGATATGTGACTTCCATTACTAACTTTACAGTACTAGCAGTAGGTGCGATCTATAAGGGCTAAAAGTATGGGCAAAGAAATCTTTACAAAACCTGTGCCCCATATTTCCAAGTATCCACTATTTCCTGGCTTATTTTTGCTTTATTAGTAATTCTATGAGAAAGCCTGGAAACCATTTAATTAGGAAAATTGAAGTATAGAATTTCATAATATAAGAAATTAAACTAACAATTAATTTTACTGTTAGTATAAAACAGTCTAAGTGATTTTATCATGACAAGTACAAATTTCAGCTGAAACAACCAGAATGTCATCTCAAATTATTTTTACTTTACAAACATGAACTATTGTTACTGTTACTTATGTCAAACTAAATATGTCTATTCTACTGAAATGTACTTTAGATCCAAACCAATCTATATTGATCTGCTTTACTTCAGAATGAACAAATTATTCACTCTAGTAACAGATTAGACCTTCAACATATATTTTTAGAAGAGTAATTTAGAATGAATGAGGGGTGTAGAATCGCACGGAGTGCTAAAACAAAGTATCAGCAACTACCAGAAAATTTATGGGAAAATGAGAACACAAAAGTTCTTGGAAAGGACAATTTTCATTTTAAAGTTTTAAAATCAGAATTAGTTGGATCTTTAATTGGCAGACAAATGACCTCGGCAACAACTTCAGAGTTATTACAAAGTGATTCATTCAAATAATAAATGGATCAGGACTTATTAGAAAGAGAAACGAGTAATCACAAGGAATCACTAGGTTTATCCTAAAGAAGTCACACCACCTTCCAGGTTGTCTGGACTGGTGAATCTGGAAGAATGCGATAGAAATCAAATAATTTATTTTTATGAAAAATACTAAAGCAGAAAATAAGTAAACTTGAAAGCAAAGGCAAACTGAACACAATTAAAATAAAGTGAAGAAATAAACCTTAAGTGCGCTAGGAACTTAAAGTTATAAAAATGACATACAACGCTAAGTTTGGTAACAATAAAATCTAATAACTACGATGATCTCGTTTCACTGATTACTAACAATAAAGCTAGCACAGAAAAATAACAAAATACATGCACTCGTAATACGTATGGAAACATTTTCAAAATGTCTATAGTCCAAAAGAGACTAAAGAAAGAGGAATTTTACCAATTGAGGGACTATCCAAATTCAGGCCAAGTATTCTGGATGTCTCCAAACATCAGAACATTCAGGCAATTTATAATAGTTTCAGGAAGACAAAATGTTACCGAGAGAATCATAAAAATCTGTCCCAAATGGAGATTAAAAGAGGAATCAAAGTGCAAAACATCAAGCCCTTCTCTGTGAAATGTTAGACATGTTAGGAACTAAACTCAGAGGACAGGAGCTATTAATAAATGCTTCACATATATAATCTTTGCAATTTAAACCATCTTGAGTGGCAGATTTTGTTACCAGAAATCAATCACCACTTACCAAAACGACAATATATTAACATAGTAAATATAGACCAGAGCATAGTTAATGAAGATTTAACAATAAAAAATTCAATACTGCTATACAATACTTATTTCCACTGTAAGTACAATAAAATGACTAGACAGCAAAAAAGTGCCAGAATGAAAAGCAAAGGTTAGTCAAAACTGAGTAATCAATAAAAGATGATAATTTATTCCAAGGGTGAGAGGAGACAGTTCTTGAGAGAACAAAACTCACTATTCCCACTTTTTGAAAAGTATCATCTAATAAGTTAGATGGTAATATACGTAAAGCCATGATGAAGATACATTTTATATCACAATAGGCCGATTATATTTTCAATTCTTATGAGAACCAAATTACCTGATTATATTAAATGTTTTGCTGGGTTTATTCAGATTGTCATACAGCTGACTGATAAGTTCAGATAAGTATGTGATTCTATATTGTGCCATTGAGGCATAATAAGGTAGTAAGAAAACCATCAATTGGTTTTCAAATACTTGTGTTGCACACGTGATGTATTACAACTTAGAAAATTGATGACTGTTAGAATAGTAAGTTCATGGGATCCAATGTGGGAAAAGTCAAGACCATTTACTTAAAAACATATGCAAATTCCTCATTTAAAATGAACAGAAATTTAAGAAACTTTGAAATAAGCCAACCAATCACTAATACAAATGTCTGATTACCTGATTCAAGATCAGCATGGAAAACATGGTAATGAACCTACTACAGGGTAGGCTTAAGGTACATGCAGTGTGAAAGCCCTGCTGTTTCACCCTTAGTATATTTTTGGTTAAGCCAAACACGGTCACAGTTACACGGAGACTCTGGATCAAACAAGTAACTTTAAAATCTCGTCACCTTTTTGTTTCCTATTTGCACTACTAAGAAATTTTATTCATAGTGTTTATAAGATCATTTGGGATTCACCTGGTGTGGCTGCATCAGTTTTTGGAGTCTGCTTAATTCCATTAAATGGTGTCAATGCCAATACCTGCACCTCCAGACAGGATGTAAGCTCCGTGAGCACAAGGGCATGGAACCATCTGGTTCACTGCTGGATCCAAGGGCCTGCAATAGTGTCAAGTTTGTACTCGCCACTAAATGAAGTTCACTGCACACAAATGATACACTCAAAGAAATGGATGGTACTGACATTTTATAACACTAATCTTGATAATTTGGAGTACACCTATAGTCTATCTATTTTAAAAAGCAGAGTACATACATTAAAAAAACAGAGGAAAGAACTTATTGTAGAGAATTTTAAGGCCTCTGAGAATACATCTAGTGAAAACAAGAAATACTGATGTAGAACTAAAATTTCCATATGAAAGAGAATATAGTAGAATAATATAAACTCAATAAAAACTGCACTATTCATTGAAAGTATTCATTGCTATAAAATACTAAAAAGCATGAGAATATCACTAAAAATAAATCTAAATCAAAAGAAAATTAAATAGCACATTAGCTTAGGCTAAACTGTAAAATAAAATAAATAAAAGTGTAAATCATTAAGAGCTTAAAAATAATATACATAAAATAGTTCTAACTTTTAAATAGTTTAAAGTAAAATGAGAATTCTGCACACTTAATTTCAATATCCCTCAAACAATTCCTAAACAGTATCTGTAAACAATGTTAAAAGTTGTCTTTGAATATAGTGTAAAGCTACCTGGTTTTCATTCAAACAATGGAATATTATACAACCTTTAAAAATAAGGAATCTCTACTGTGTGCTATATTTTTAAAAAGTAAGGTGAAAGAGTATATAAGGAAAATTTGTAAAAAATTATCTGACCTTTTTGAATTTTGTACCCGATTGAAACTTTACATCTATTCAAAATGTAACAGGCACTAAATGATGGCCTCCGAACTGGGCATACAGCCTGCATCCGCACAGCCTTCTGCCTTCTGGCCGACTCTTGAATCACATACATGTTGAATGCATATCCTCGTACCACTTTATTAACTTTCACTAAAGATTTCTTTTGGCTCAGGGCCATTGTTCTCAATGAAAAATGTTATCATTTCCGGAATGTTCTTGTTTAAAACACTAAGAAGCCTGCAATATTTTAATGCTAAATAATCCAAGCCTAGTCACAATCCAAGAAACTAACTCCCAAACCCATGGGAGTTAGGATTCAAATACAAGTCTCAGCAAACCTCCAATGTCTAAATGCCATAGACATTGGGAAATACCAATAAGCGGTAAAATGGGTAATTTGGGATTATTGTATAGTAGACGCCTGTATTTTAAATTACTTTGGAAATAATCAATCAGAATATAATGGACAAATTACATTCCTAATTATAAAATGGTATTTTACAATGTCCAGAAGGAACTCCTGCTTGAGTGTGGTTGGTTGGGTAATAATACGTGCGTGATAATTTATAGTTTTAATTTGAACATTTCACCTACAATGTCATATGGTGTGTTTGAGTGTGATATTGTTATGTTATGGAATTACATACTTATCATTTTCTAATAAAAGGTTTTGTAATAAAAAGGGGGCATTATTTGTGCAGGACCCTGTACTTAAGTTGAGAATATGCAGAGACAAATTTTATGTATGTATGTATCTATCTACATATTTATTTTCAACATCCTAAAGAATACAATAGAAAATTCATATGGTGTCCTATAAACCAAATGATGAATTTTACCTTTTATTATCCAGATAAAAATACCTGCCTTCCTACATAGTACACAGATGACAAATAATAAAAAATACTGCAATTATAACACAAAATTTTAAAGCTCATCATTAGCCATTTCTTGGTAGAAAAATGGGTCACTGTATTTGCATCAAAAGATTGTTGCTCCTATTTGAAATTGGTCATGATCTTGCCCTTACGGTTGTTTATTCTTCCTTCAATTCCATGGGCTCTATTACCCCTCTGCCAAAAACATTTTAAACTACACTAAATAGCATGTGTAACAAATTTTCTCTGTTATATTAAGTTAGACTTAATAAAAATTATTAAAGAATATAACTACAGAATTACAGGCAAGATAGAAGACTTATGAGAAAAATTCTCATTTTCCCTAACAAAGTATCCCAATGTTTTACATGCATACACTTGATCTGTATTGGCACATGTGTGAGAGGGAGTGTGTGTGTGTCTACACATATATCATGTCTACAAGTTGGCCGAGTAAAAAAGTATCATCTATTTATATAAATTCCATATATCTTTCTACCCATGGTCTGACCTATGGGAGGTTAAGCAAATATAAGCAAAACTCAAGTAGCATTTTTTTCATCTTATAAAAATTCATGAGCATCATTACCACATGCTTTCATTCATTTAAAAAAAAGCTAAATACCATCTGTGCACGATAAGTCTAATTAGGGGATTAGAAACACAGGCACTTTTCTGGCTCACATGTCGAGCACATGCCCCCTTGACCATTTCAGAGAAGAAAATAAAAATGAACAATAAAAATGTCGTCAAAAGCATCCTGTTAGATTCAGCACTGGCTACTCGAGTTAACTAACTGCACGGAATTTAGCCGTCCAGTGCTCCCTTTGGAAATGGACTCTTTTCCCCTGATGTGCGTGCTGCCCCAGCACAAGTCTTTGGTATGACCTTGCATCCCATAAATCAGGTTTTAATTTCAAACACTTTACAGAAAATGTATTTACAATCTACAAAATACTGGAGAGACAAATTTTTCTGGATTTGGTAGCTACAGTGGAAAAATCAAATAATACTAAATTGTTCCAAAAGAAAAGAAATGATCGATAATCATTACT
This sequence comes from Carollia perspicillata, assembly GCA_004027735.1. NCBI lineage: Eukaryota > Metazoa > Chordata > Mammalia > Chiroptera > Phyllostomidae > Carollia > Carollia perspicillata. Next base: position 33,643 of record PVKM010004762.1, on the reverse strand, counting down.
CAAAAGTGATGTAAAATATACAAGATGGCCTACACGATATCTACAATAAGACTTATAACACCTATTCAAGCTTTGTGTCAATTTTAGGGTCTATGAATTACAGAAGTGCAATTGATAACATGAGTTAAAATAGAAAAGTAAAGACACAATTAGGCCTCATCTTTTCCCTTATTCTAAATCATAGTAAAACTACTGAATTTTAAACTCTAAAGATCATGTAATCTAATTCAAGGTAAATCCTACCAGTCCTACCAACTAGGATCAGAAGACTGAATCCAACACAGCTATTTAAGGTGTCAACAATTAAATACATTGTGTAAAAAAATGTTATATTTTAAAACCAGAATGAAATACACACTTTGTAGATTAAAGAGGTTTTCACCTTGGAAAATGCAGGTGATGATGGATAAGCACAAACCCATTATCACTTATTGAAAAGGGTACCTTTATATCCTCTCCTACATGGTGGTGGTGGTGGTAGTAACAGAAGTAAGAAGAATACAGTAATAATCAAAGATTAACTCATTGGAAAAATAAATAAATCAGTGAAGCTACCTATATTGTTACAAATATAAAAAATTGTATCTTAAAATAAAATTCAGTGTCAAAAAAATTAAATGGCACCACCACCAGGTCACTGCTCTTTCAATCATCTAGTACCTTAAAACCCAATTTTTATCTATCTTTGCATTTCTATTCCAACCATAGTGCTCCATAACAGGAGTGACCAGTCTGCTAAAGAGCAGCTATTTCTGTCTTGGTTTCATAAGACGGATACATGTCCAGCTGGAAATAGGTTCAAGTATTTTCAGCCCAAACCAGCTATATAACTAGGACTATTCAAGTAAAATTAGGTCTGCACAGATTCTCCACAGTGAGATCCACAAAGAGAAAAAGCCCTGATTTAAATATAGCTTATGAAATCTGGAATTACATGCCTTTCTTTCAGTGGTCAGACTCTGCTAGTTATTGACTAGTGTATTCTCTTTGGATTCTGGAGGCCATTTCTTACGAATATTGGCTGCCGCAACAATTTCATATTGTCAACAGATGCTGGGACACTGCTTATTCAGCTCAGGAGTGGTTGCCAGTGGAGGCTCATAGCTTCAGGCTGAAGCAAATTAATCCCAGCAGAGATGAGTTTTATTTGTTTCTCTAATAGTGGGAAGAAATATTGATGAGACAATTCTGAGCTGTGCAAAGGGCAAGAGACTGCCGGGGATCCCACCAGCTCCTTTTAGCATCTCCAGGTTGGTGGGAATGTATGGTAGGGAGCCCCTTCCCACCTTCATCAGCCATAGGCCATTCATCCCATAGATGCAATCTTTTCGCAACAAATGTACCCTGCAGCTCTTTGTTCTTCCTATATTTACAGTGGACGGAATTAGCCTCGTGTATGGATGCATTTATATCTGGACCTCAAAATTTTTGAAGAAAATAATATAAATGCCACTAAAATTGTAAACAGTAAAACCTAAATGCATTTTTCTTTCATTGTCTAATATTGCAAAGTCAGATTAGTTTTAGACACTCAGCATTTCATGTAGGTACTCTGCCTTCCTGAATTTAACTATGATGAGCTAATTTCCTAACAGGAGACACTATTTTTCAGTCTGCTCTTAGACTTCTTATTGCAAATTCTTCCTCGCCAGGAATAAACTGGCAGATTTTACTAACAACTGCATCAGGGTCATGGCTGAGTACAGCAAACACTCATAATGAAGGTACAAGCAAAGGTGGAAAGAGAAATACTTTCCACTTGTTTAACTACAAATTCTTTTTAAATTAGATTATCATCCAATAAGAAGAGTACAGTTGTTCACTTTTTTAAAATAAGAGTTACCAATGCAGCTCTGGCTCATGTATGTAGCTCAGTGGATTGAGCACAGGCCTGCGAAACAGAGCATCGCGGTTCGATTCCCAGTCAGGGCACATGCCTGTGTTGCAGGCCAGTTCTTAGCGGTAAGTGCATGAGAGGCAACCATACATTGATGTTTCTCTCCCTTTTTCCTTCCCTTCCCCTCAAAAGATAAATAATTTTTTTAAAATAAAGAATTACCAATGCAATACATTTTAATAGGCATAATATTAATAGAGATAATGGAAATAAAGTCACAGAGATTATGGATTTGAACTCTTCAATTATTGTTAGATGAATAGGAAACAACATATTAAGTTTAGGAGTATATTAATATCATTACATTTTTAATAACTATGTACATTCAGGCTTACTCCTCCATCTTTTAAAAAAATAGTATGTAAAAATGAATTTTAGACATTTCTTATTCTTTTTAAAAAATATTTTATTTATTTATTTTTAGAGAGAGGGGATGGGAAGGAGAAAGAGTAGGAGAGAAACATCAGTGTGTGGTTGCCTCTCATGTGTCCCCTACTGGCCTGCAACCCAGGCATGTGCCCTGACTGGGAATCCAACCAGCAACCCTTTGCTTCACAGGCCTGCACTCAATCCACTGAGCTACGGCAGCCAGGGCAACATTTCTTATTCTTGAGTTTACAATTCCCAAAGCCTAAATATTATCATTTGCATTTAAAATGGCTATAGAAATGACTACATTTAGAGAAAGTGAGTGCTACGATGGTGGTCAATTGAGAGTAGCATGAGTGCTACGTGTTATGCTCAGTTTCTTGATTTACAAAGATAAACTGATATGTCAAAAAGGTCCCTGCACAAGCAAAAGCAGCAAATAATTGTTGACAGAAATGATGGAAGATGAATTCATATTCGACTCCTGTAAAAACAAAGACCATGTGAACTCCCTCATGTTCAAAACCCCACCATGGCCTGTCGTCCCTTATGTTTCTTTGCTCTTCTTCCAGACTTCACCCTTTACCACTTCCCAACACAACAAGCTGTTTTGAGCTGACATTTCCAGCGACAGCCATTGTGGTGAAATATCTCCCCAGTGTTTCTTCTCCTCTGCATCCTTCTCACACATACTCTCTTCTTTCAATCATTCCCAACATCTACCACCCAGCTGTCAATTTACGTCCTCTCCCACAATTTCCTTTTCTCTCTCAGTATCCCTTTAGCTATCACCTTAATTCATTGAGTTAATTTATTCATTTATTTTTGCCAAAAACATGGAGAAACTATTTCTCAGTCTCTCTACTCTATGAGGTAACCCACCTGTTGACCACACCCTCTCCTCTCCTTCCCCAAAGCAAAAGCATTCAAATAAGTCAGTGCTTTCAGTTCCAGTATATTTTATTTTAGACATTTGTGCTGTTTTAACTTTTCTACCTTCTCCTGATTTAAAAAAAACAGTACCCAGGTGGCATGATAGACTTTAATATATCAGGAATATGATATTGGCCATGATTTCCAGGTGCTCCCTTAGAGCAACAATCCCTGCTGTGATTACAACTGTGTACCTTAAGCCTAAGAGAATGAAATGATTATAATTTTCTGTCCTATTCTACTACATTGTTCATTTGTTATTAGGTACAAGTTTAATTACAGTATAGTAGGCTTTGGGAGGTCTACTCAAGAATCCAGCCACCACTCTCTCCCATCTAATGCCCTAACTTTCTTAGAGTCACAGGTTTTAAATTTGAAAAAAGACTTTGGAGAATAAAGCTTTTTTTATTTTATGAAGGAGGAGCCAGAAGTCCACAGAGTAAACTAGCTGGGCTGACATTTCACAGCACAGTTTGGACAGGGAGATTTCCCTGCCTGTGGAAAGTCAGAGAGCCTGATCACATGTCCTCATTTAGGATGGTGGATGGAGTGAGAAGAATGAAGATAAAAAAGAAGGCAAGGTTTAGATCATGAAGGAACTTTCCTCTGTAAGGCTGGCACAAAGTGACTATTCAACACATATTTTATTAATGAACCCTTACATGCCAAGCAAAGGAACATAATTTTTTTATGTGTGTGATGGGGGATTACTGTAGGCTTATAACATTGGAACGGTGACAACAGGCCTATATTTTAGAAATCTGTTGTGACAAGCAAAGCAGTGGAAGATGGATTTCTGTAAAATGGCACTAAAAGCAAGAAGGCCAGCTAGAGAATGCAGTAGTCCTAAATTGAGAGAATGAGAGGAGGAAAAGTAAGAGATACATTGTGTTTGTGTGTGCATGTGTGTGTTCCTCTTCTAAAGGTTCAAGTCACTTCCCTGCAATAGGGCTGCATCTTTGGGTGTTAACACTCTAACCTGATCTATGAAATGCCAAGTGAGATAATCTTCATCAAGTTCAAATAACATTATAAAAAATTTTGAGCATTCTCAAAAGTGTTTCTCTTAAAATAAAAATTTTCCAAATTCCATTGGCCAAGGTGAGAAATTTTCATCTACACAAAACAAAGTAATGAAATAATTATATTGATCAAGTTACAATAATAGTGACAACAGTACTTGACACATCAGGAATATACACTTATGTACCAGCAATATTTTAAATGTTTTGCATATATTAACTCATTTAATCTTCACAACTTTATGAGGCAGGTACTATTACTACCCCATTTTATAGATTGGTAAAATGAGAGATGGAGAGGTTTATTCACATGTACAATATTAAACACCTATAAAGAAGTGGAGACTGAATTTGAACTTTGTTGTTCTTGCTATAGATACTACACTTTACACTTTAGAAAAATAATGATTACACAACTTTGCTCTTTTTACAAGTTAGCAAAAGGCTGTGTTCAAGGCCACACTACTGACAAACAGAGTGTGTGTCCATGTTTATGTTTATTTATATTTTAAGTAATTCAATATTCTTTAAAAATAATAGTATCTGAATATAAACAAGTTTATATTTTAATGAAATCTCTTTCAATATTTGGTATACAAAGTTTTCCCTCTAGTTTTGTTAAAAACCTCAAATAGACCAAATATGTAACCAGTTATGCTTTTTCTACTATGAGTTAACCATTACTAGTCAAAATTGTAGAAATTTAGCATATATATTTTAGAAAGAAAAAAGAGAAATAAGAAACTAGTTGATTGTAAAAATAATATTTACATTTTTAAGGGATTTTTTAATTTTTATTATTGAGAGTATTACAGATTTTTCTCCCCTTTGCCAACCTCCAGCCAGCCCCCAGCCCCCTTTCCCTATGGCCATCGCCACATTGTTGTCTGGGCCTATGGGCTATTTGTATATGTTCTTTGGCTAATGCCTTTACCTTCTTTCATTCAGTGCCCCCTCTCCTCCTCCCCTCCGACATCTATCAGTCTGTTCTCTGTATCTGTAAATTTGCTTCTATTTTGTTTGTTTATTCTGTTCATTAAATTACACATATAAGTGAAATAATATGGTATTGGTATTTCTCTGACTCTTACTTCACTTAACATAATAATATCCAGGTCCATCCATGCTGTCACAAAAGGTAAGATTTCCTTCTTTTTTATGGCCACACAGTATTCCATTGTGTAAATACATCACAGCTTTTTTATCCATTCATCTACTGATGGACACTTTGGCTATTTCCAGATCTTGGTTATTGTAAATAATGCTTCCAGGAACATAGAAATGCATATATTGTTTCAAACTGGTGTTTTAGGATTCTTAGGATAAATTCCCAGAGTGTTAAAAAGGAATTAACAGTACTGGGTCAAAAGGCATTTTTTAAACTCATGTTCATATATTGTCAATAAATTAAATCATTTTTCATTCATAAAAACCTGTACTGTGATATATGCAAACTATATTTATTATCAGATTGAATAAAGAGGATAGCCTGCAAAAATAATGCATTAAATAAATAATTATTCCTGCATATACACATACTGGGGTGGGCAAACCCACATACCGTAAGTTTACAGTTGTAAGTATGTGAAAAAAGTTTATGCATGCATTATTGTTTATTAATGATTATATTATATATTTGTATTTCAACTGTAAAACTACTTTTGCCCACCACTATATATATGAATCTCAAAAAGGCAATTAGGACGTAGGGAAACATACACAAAATAATACATATTTTATGATTCCATATATGTAAATATAAAATACCATCAAAATTAAAATATCAAATATGTGATAACGGAAGTCAACATAGTGGCATTGTGGGACAGAAGGGGAAGAGCAAGGACTGAGGAGCTCTGTGGAGATTTTGGGTTACTAACAAAGTCCTATCATTGATATCCATAGGGATTACAGGGGGTGGCCTAATTTTTATAATTTATCTAGTTAAATTTCTACGATTTGTGTAATTTTCTGTATGCACATTTTAATTAAATTTATATTTTATAAAACCATCACTATTAACTTAGTAAAAACTTTTACCATGTTATTCAATCATTATATGATTTCCAGTATTAAAAGAAAAATAATGTGAATGTGATAATATTACAATCAGACCTCATAGCATAAGGGATTGATAAGAGACAAGAAAATACAGTGTGCCATGATGACGATAGGTCAGTCAGCATAAGGATGATGTGAATTTTGGAGACAACCAGGCTTCAGCTCAAAAGTTTGTTCCATCACTTCTTAGTTTCTAACTTATCTGTAAAAATGGGTTTTTGAAAAGATGGATTAAGTGAAATTCATTACTGGACTTCAATCTACATTAGTTCTCTTGTTGCTAATAATGCTTTAGAAAGTTACATGCAAATAAGCACAAAAAAGTGATTAACCTAAGCTCTAAGGATAGAGAACAGTTAAAAAATTTAAGACTTCTCAGAAAAAACAACTGAGTAGGAACTTGAAGCATGAGTTGAACTTAACCACATTATAGGGACTAGCACACATTTCAGAAAAATAAAAACACACACTAAAATATCAAGCTATTCACATTCAGGAATACTTGGTAATACTTTGTGGGCTTGTATGGAGGAGAGGGGTGGAGAGGTGCAAAAGGAGAAGCAGGACAGGTATGTTTAACCCAGGTTGCATAGGACCTTGGGATGGTAATGCAGAAGTATGTTTTGCTTGGTTTAGTTTTATCCCATAATTGTGTGGTAGAACATAAACATCAGACTCACCTGGTACCTTGAGATGGGAAAAACAGCAGTACAAACCTCCCTTCCAAATCCTTGGAGGTTCAAATAAATTCACCTCAAGTTTTATGCCAAATCACCAAATGCTGCTTCTGCAACTGTGCTTTCTGTTTCATGGTGCATTACCTACTAGGAAACTGAGACTCTTCCCAGATTTTCACAGGACCAGCATCGACAAAAAATCCTTTCCAGAAAGCAGTTGTGACTTTAGTCCTCTTGTTGAAAGAGTGGGGAGATCATGAGGAGATGGTACTGCACAAATGCATACAATTTCAAGTTTAACATTAGATATTTTAATTCTTAAAAAAAGAAGTCATGTGACAAAGGGAATTTGGGGCCAGAGGATTTCTTTCCTGTTAATCCTTTTAGAAATGCAATTCGACCAGTTAAATATCTTTAACAAAATAAACCATCAAAATATAGTTTTTCTGAAAAGCATTATATTTGATTAACCAAAATGTCCCACTCATGAGATTACAGTAGAGAATTTTAATGTTAATAATTTATTACTAGTAAGTCACTAATCTATAAAATTGGAATTTTTAAAGGTGTGAAGGTTTCCATCATTTATTTTGATCATCATGGGAAATTTAACAATGGTAGATACTACAACATAAACAGCAATTCCTAGCTTTTTGTGGTAATAGACCTGAAGTATCTAATGATAATATTCTTAAAACAAGTCCTATTTTAAATATTTCTTTTCTTGCTCCAATATAACACACCACTTTTATAATGTCAGTCTAGCTAAAATTAAGTAACCATTTCAACTCTAAAATGAACAGTGTCAGCAAACAACAAGATTATGGAAGTCCTTTCTCCACTTCAAAACAATAGTTCTTTACATTTTATAAAGCCCTCTGGGCCGCTTTCTAGTCTTGACTTCAAAGAGATATATAAGCTTAGATCAATTTTGCAGTGGCATTCAGCATGATAAGAAATGAGCCCGGCTCTGTTTCGGGTCATGGAGAACCAACCTCCAAAAATGCTAAAAACTACACAAGTCTTAGAAAAATTCCCTTTAGTGGTACCATAAAACAGCTACCTATTACATTAAGATTGATTTAATGGTGATAAGTCATTTTAAAAAATAACTGTTTGCCCTGGTTTGATGTTTCTTGTGTATTATACCAGATATAACCAGAATGTAAACAATGGGCCCTAAAACAGTACCACACTGCAATCATCTTTTATGACAACATGATGCATTCTCTACATACAAAGATAACCTCTCTCAAAGGCAATGTTTGAGCCTCTATCTACAGATAACAGAGAGACAGTTTCTATGAAAAAGATTGGACACTGATGCTGAGATTTCAAAAGTAAAGCTATTAGCAATTCTTTAGAAGTGATAATAAATGAAATCAATATGAAAATAAAATGCCAAACCTTCTAGCAGTAAGTGTTTTTGCTTTCCCTGTTCTATATTTTCATTAAGCACTTTTTCAAAATGTGCCAGTTTGTCTTTATTTCATAAATTTCAAAAAGAATTAAAGATGAGCCAGGACAGCACTTTTTTTTTCACATATGCTGGAGCAGCATATGAAGGGAACGCTAGAGGCTAGAGCATGCCTTCTCTCCCAGTTGAATTATATTTCCAAGTGTACTGTACTCAGAACCCTAAAATTAAACTAACTCTCCCAATCTGACTTCTTCAGAGAGTCATGACTAGGAAGAAAGTGCACATCTGCATGAGGCTACACACACACACAAACATGATTCTAATTGAGGTGGACACAGTCTTCCAGTGATTGATGCCCACATGATGTTTCTTCCTAGTAAGACAGAAATGTTAGAAGTCAGCAATTTGGCGGGAACAGAGACTGCCATGTATATTGCCAGATGGGCAGCTTGACAATCTGGGGTTTTGATTCCTGCTAGGGAACTGTATTTTCATAAGTAGCATAAACCTCATTTGGATTAAAGGAAGTAGAAAATAATTCCAAGGAAAAAGATGAATAAGGAAAGTCCTTTAGTACAAAAGGATACATTGAGAAATGGGCAAAGCATAAAGAGTAAAATACAGGATCTAAAAAAGACTAGATTGAAAGAAGTAAGGTTTTAAATAAAAATACAATTTCCAAATTAATGAAACTAAAGTATTAACCCTCATTCTTGTGCTTCCTTCTGTCTGGCTGGCTCCCCAGAGCTGTCGGGTTTTACTCAAATGTCACCCTCTCGGCGATCTGTCCCCTAACCATTCTGAGTTAAACCCTCTGCTACCTCCAATGCACTCCCTAAATCCCATTCAATCCTGCATGTTTTCCATAGCACTAACACCACCTAACATACCATATATTTTATGTACTACCTTAATGTTTCTCTCTGCCACCAGAATACCAGATCTGCAAGAACAGAAAGGTTCTCAGTTTCGTTCACTGCTCTATAGCAGGAATCACAAAATTTTTGAGCAGACTAGGTGTCTCATAACCATTTATATTAATAAATCAAGAATTCCAATTAGTGAAATTAGTACACTGGGGAAGAGCAACAGAATAAGTAATCTGTTGTCCATTAAGACATAGTCTGACCTCATTTTTGCAACTTTGTTTATTTTATTGTTTTTAATCCTCACCTAAGGATATGTTTATTGATTTTAGAGAAAGAGAGAAACATTGATGTGAGAGAGAAACATCAATCAGTTGCCTCCATACATGCTCTAATCGGGGATCGAACCTTCAACCTAGGTATATGCCTTGACCTGGAATTGAACCTGCAACTTTTTGGCATAAGGGACAATGCTCCGACCAAAGGCTCCACGTCCTGAGCCACCTAGCCAGGACTTGGCTTTATTTTTAATTATCAGGAAACTTAAATGTTGATTACATTTATGTTAAATATTTTTGGTGCATGTAAATAAGAAGCTTCATTTCATAGGTCTTTTTCATCCCTTTTTATGTGTAATGATATTTTCCAGCCTGAGAAAAAAAGTCTTATACTATTAGACAAAGTCAAGTAGTGTACAAGTTGAGACAGTTATTAAAAAAATGAGTCAGGCCCTGGCTGGATCGCTCGGTTGGTTAAGCTTCATCCCAATATGCCAAGGTTTTCCAGTTCTATCCCAGTCAGGGTAGATACAAGAATCAAGCAATGAATGTATAACCAAATATAACAACAAATGGACGTTTCTCTCCTTCCCCTGCCCCCGTCTCTCCCTTCCTCTGTCTGTAAAACTCAATAAATAATTTTTTAAATGAGTCAAAGATAAGTAATTACAAGTTGCAGTTGCAGTTTCAGTACTGACTGAGTAGGTTAAATTTAATTAACCCACCCACAGAAAACTACTATATACTCTCGACAAAATATAAGAAATCTTTATAGGCTCTGGAGAGTGACTAAAAACAGGCATAAACTAGAGGATCCAACTTTGAGAGGAAGGGACTGCCCGGGGATTCATGTGGGAGGATGGGCATTAATACCGCCTTTCTCCAGAAAGCACGCTTCATGACATGTGCACAGTTTTATTGGCCTGAAATGTAGGAGATAGAGCTTAGAACTGCTGGAGTGGTTGGAAATCAGAGAAGAAAACAATCCCAGAAATGAAAGAGTCGCATATGAAGGATCTCCAAAACCATCATCTAATGTCCTCTCAAACACTGTAGCGGCATGTGCAGTGGGGACGCCAGAAGTCTCAATGGGAAATACCAGCTAGAAGGCCAAAAGAACAGAGATGAACGTGGGGTGATGGAGTTAAACGCATGCCAATTTATAAGGGCCACGTTTTATGAATAAAACGCATAAGGCATAAGGGGTTCATCTCAAACTGAATGTAAAACCAAAAGAGATCCATAATAAAAAAAAAAGTAAAACCAAACTACCACAAATTTTAAGGTGTCAGGATTGAATTTAATGAACTGCTGGAAGAAACATTACTACATTTCTGGAAGAGATTAATAGAATGCAGAGTCTCTCCCAATGTCTAATTCAAAATGTCTAGTACACTATCAAAATTTCTAGACATGTGTGTAACTACTATAGAGAAATTTTCTGATGAAGAATAAATCTATAGAAACAGACCTCAACATATATCCAATACTGAACTAGCAGACAAGAGCTTTAAGGCAGCTAATGAAAATAAGTACAATCACTTAATGAAAAAGATGGTCATAATAATCATACAGATGGAGATATTCAGCAGACAAGTGGAAAATATGAAAGAGAACCAAAATAAAACTCTAGAACTAAAAAGAAATTACTAAGATACGAACTAAAACACAAAATAAAATTCACAGCATGTGCTTAATGGCACATTGAAGATCACAAGGGAAGGGTTAGTGAAGCTTAAAACTGGCCTTGAGCTACAATTGAGGAACAGACAGAAAAGTGATTGAAGTAAAATGCTCAGAGCCTCACGGACAGATGAGACAATACAGAATGGTCTAATACGCGTGTAAATAAAACATAGCCAGAGAAGTATTCTATGGGAAAACGGCAAAACTTTCGTGAAGTAGAAAAAATACATAACTTAAATCTCCTGGACACTTTACAATCCTGAGCACGATAAATAAAAGGAAAGTCATACCTGAACACATCAAACTTCTAAAATATTTAAAGAGAAAGCCTTGAAAAACAAGAGGGGTGGAAAGTAGACATAAATTATATCCAAATTCTCCTCAAAAATCAATAAAAACCAGGAGTCGCTGAGATTGTTAAAGTCAAAACAAAACAAAAGCCATTTAAAAACTCCACAGAATTCTATATCCAGGGAATATAACCTCTAAAAATAAAGGTGAAATGGCCATATTTGGATAAAGGCTCACAGAATTTACTGCCAAGAGAATTGCACCACAGAAAAGCCAAATGAACTTCTTAGGCTGAAGAAACATAACACCAGATGGAATCCTTAAACTACAAAGAAATAAAAAGCAGTAGAAATGGTAGATACAAGGATACATTAAAGACATTTTTTCTGTCCCTTAATTTCTTTTGAAAAACTAATTTTGAAGGCAAAATTTATAATATATAACATGATGAGTTTATAACATCAATATAAAGTATAAGACAATACTACACAAAGTACAGTGTAGGTAAACAATTAAGCTGATGCAAAATTCTTACATTTTGCTTGAAGTAGTGCAATATTGATGCAAGAGGACAATTAAATAATTTAAATATGCACATATTTATGCCTAGCATAATATTTTAAAAAATAATAGTAGTATAATTAAAAATACAATTTAAAAGCCAACAGAGGAATTGAAATGGAATACTAATGCATAGTCAATACAGAATCATGATCAACCCAGAGGAGAGGAAAGAAGGCATAGGAGAGCAAAGTACTTTGGGAAAAAAGAATCTGAATGACAAGCTAATAAACCCAAATCCAAGTATATCAATAATTATATGGAAACTAAAAATCTGATTTAATAGATACAAATAATATACTAAATTATATTAGTATATTAGATAATATTAGATTAAAATTTAAAAAGCAAGACTACCCAGCCTTGAGAAATACACTACAATTATAAATATTCATGTATGTAAGAAGTACATGAATGGAAGAAGATATACAATGCAAACAGTGAGTAGAGTAAAGTTGGTATGCTTGCATTACTACAAGACACTGTAGAACTCAGGATAAAAGTATCGAGAAATAGAGGGACATTTCACAATGATAAAAGTCAGTAACAATCTTAATTTATATGTGCCCAGTAAAAAGATGAACAATACATTAAAAATTAACAGAAGTAGAGAAATAAACTAACCTACAATTATAGTTGAAGATCTTCACGTTCTCTCTAATACCTGATAGGAAAACTTCATATTGTTAAAATGTCCATTCTGCACCACATAAACTATAGACGTACTATCATCCTAACAAAAATCCAAGCAGGCTTTTTTTCTTTTGTAGGGATTAACAAAAGTATTCTATTTTTTTTTTGAAAATGTAAAGACCTTAGAATAGACATAATTAAAAAACAAAATGATAGCAGGGTAACTTTATGATTTTAACATAATAATGACATAGTAATCAATAGAGTCTGGTATATTTTTTGGCATAACCAACAATAAATAGATTAATGGAACAGAAGGGAAAGTCTGGAATTAGATCCATATACATACAATCAGTTGATTTCTACAAAAGAGTGAAGGCAATTAATTTGGGACAGGAAAGTCTCTTCAACAAAACAAGATGGACCTACAAGATAAACATACGAAAATAAACTTTGCCCCCTACTTCACACTACGTAAAAATCAATTTGATATACGAGTACATCATTGACTAAAACATAAAGGCTAAAACAATAAACCTCCTGGAAGAAAACAAGCAATGTATTCATGACCACAGTGTAGGCAGATTTTTTTTTAGAACAAAAGGCATAAACAGTTTTTTTAAATAAACAAATTAGACTTCATCAATTTAAAACCTTCTGCTCATTCAAATATTCTACCTATCATTTATAACAAGACAAACAGGCGCCCTAAATGGCCAAAAGACTTGGACAGACAAAACACAACATAAGATATATGAATGGCCAACAAGCACATACAAAGAGGTTCAATACCATGAGGCATCAGGGAAACACAAATTAAACTAGAGTGGCGACAACAGAAAGATGATGGCAGTTAGACTGGGAGGATGTAGACCAGCTAGGCCACTCATACATTGCCGATGGGAGTATAAAATGGTACAATTAACTCAAAAATCTGTCCGGCTGTCTTTTATAATATTAAACATATACATATCATACAACCTGGTAATTCCAGTCCAAACTATTTGCCCAAAGAAATAAAAGCATATGTGCATAAAAATGCTTGCACAATAATGTTTCTAGCAGCAGATTCATAATAGCCCCAAACTGGAAACAATCCAACTGTCCATTAAGAGGAGAATGGATAAACAAATTGTGATATATTAATACAATAGAATTCCACCCGGTAATAAAAACAATGAACTATGGATGTGTGTAAACCTGCAGATAAATCTTACAAACGTGGGAAGTACAAGAAGCTACACCAGAGGAAGGCATACTGAATAAATCCACTCACCTGAAGTTAAAGAACAGGCAAAATGAGTGAGTTGTGATAAATATCTAAAGAACCTGACGGCGTATAACTAGAAAAGGGAATGAAGGAACTATGGAATGATGAACACGTTCTGGATCTTGATGAAACTTAAAGTAACTTTCATCACTATACATTCATCAATGCATTCATCAATATTCATCGGGTTGGGCACTTACATCTGTGCATTTCACTGTATGTAAACTTTACCTTGATAAAAAGATATGACTATTTCAGTTTGATATTATTACAAAATTAACTTGTAAAATGTAAACTTTGTGAAACATATTATCAAACAATTACTGAGATAAAAGCTAATTTGAAAGAGCAAACAAAAACATGAGATCTGTAATATTCCAGAATTAAAGCAGATATTACAACCACCACTGAATTATTCCTATAATTTTTAGCTTTTGTGTGCACAAGGAGACATGTTAAGAAGTTAATCTCTGACCCTAAAATGATCCTTTCAGTCTCTGTAACTGAAGGGAACAGAGTTCTTAAGACTCAGCGGTTTTCTGTAATATTAAAGAACTCTTCATCATTATCATAGGTGAGGATTTTTTAACCAAAAATATCAAATATATGGATATGAGGGAAATACTATCATGAAAAATAGGCGCTATCACTGAATTTTTATTTTTGACATACAAAGAGCTGTATATACTTAATGTATATAACTTGATAGCTTTGAAGATAAATATGACCATGAACCAACACCACAATCTATGCCATAAATATGTTCATTACCAACAAACTATCACTATTTTTTAAACTGACATAAGTATATTTAACCAACAGTGTATTTTTTCATTCTTGTTAAGATATTTATATGAGAGCACAATATAGGATGTTTCCCAGCTCTTTCTGTAATTCTTGCTAAAGCAGTTCTTAATAGTAAGCTCTTAATTAGAATAATTAGAAGTGACATGAAACATAAGTTTAAGATCCAAAATTACTAAAAATTATAGAAAAGAAAATCTCAACAATCACCAATAATTATAATTTTAATTTTCAATATGATGTCAATTTTAAGTATAAAACTAAATGATTAGTACAGTTTCTACATCTTACCAAGATTTATAAGAGAAAAGTTAGTTGTTCAAGAGTAGCACAGGATACTTACTCTATATGCAAAAATATCATTGTAGAAATAAGGTTAGAGTCTATTTAGATTCAATACAAATCCATGCACTGTAAAGCTAACAGCATTTCTGAGTCACAAAGATGGTAAAGACACGAGGAGAAGTGTTTACTTTCCTTTGAAAATGTATGAACACTGCACTTCTATCAAAGGTTGCAGTGTACCATTTGAGCCACCTCCAGGCTTAAATTGTTGTATCTTTCTTCTGTACATGAGAATAAAATGAGTGTATCACAAAACATACTGGAAACTTGATAATAATATTTGGTAGGCTGTTTGAAGCATGGAAAGATTTATTATTTGGGGGAATAAGTATACAAGATTAAACAAAGAATAATACAGCACAATATTATGTTGTCATTTAAGATTATTTTGGTTTTTAAATTGCATGGAGTACATCTGTGATAATTAAGGGCTATTAAAATGAAAACTGGAGAATGTAAAGCAGTAAATATCAGATAATACTCCAACTTCTAATAAAGGATCAGGATAGTGGTGCTTCACTGAAATTAACTGTTTTGTTGCACTGCACTTACACTCAAAGATCTGGATACTCCGGGAAGGAGCTATTCTAGGGAGAGACCTCTCATGAGGAGAAGTGGTCAGAGTCCCTTATGAAAAGTCAATACGGCTGAATAGTACTAGCGACTTGAAAACACAAACAGAATATGAGGGCAAACAGTGTTGTCTTTTCATCACACTCTGTCCCCGACAAGCAGTAGAATGACTGGAACATAGAGTTCAATAAATACTGGTGAGTAAAAAGAACAAATGAAATTAAGGGGAAAATTTTCAGTTGAGACAGGATAAAAAAAATCAGCTCATTGCTGATGCTTATGGGGGTTGACCTCTCCAAATAAATGTGTTACAAATCATGCCTTGATAAAGAAAAAAGAGTAATCTGTTGAGATAGAGTAACGGTTAGAGTGTGGATCTGGAAGAAAAGGCAGATGCAGTATGGGAAGAGTGGCCTTGGCACTGGCCAGATAGGCAGCGTGGGCGACCTATGCATTCTGTCTGAGTCTCACCCAAATGGGAGTATGCTGCATTATATCATGTGGGATAATTGTAGGAAGCCATACAAAGTGTTCAGCACAGTTAGTAGTAATAGTAATAGCTCAAGAAATGTTTATCATCATCACTATTATTCTGAGTACCAAACTAAACTACTAAAACCTCTCACTTTAAATCAATTTAAGTGGCTGCAATATTTTCAGTGGGTGGATGAAAGGAAAGAGTGCTTAGCTCCTGACCCTGAACAGTTACGGTTCCTTAATTTTTATGTCTACCTGGACTATTTATTTTAGGCCATTCCTAGTTATACAGTTGAGTTTCCTTATACCCCTTCATATATAGAGGGATGTAAAATCATCTACCTAGTCATAGGAATTCCCTCCCCACTTCACTTTCAGAAGGGAAGTTTACCCTCAGTCCTTTACTCCATCAGATCTACTACCATTGCCCTTTGTTTTTCCCTTATTAGTTGCCTGCATTTCGTAAAAGGAACACCCCATTCTGACATGAGCAAAGAATGGCAGCACCACATATCCCTTCCCTTGTCCCACTCATGCCCACTGACACTCACATGGGTTAGCACAGCTACTGGGAGAAGTGTTCTTGACATCTCAAGTTATAATTCTGATGGCATTTCTCACAGAATCAGGGCTAGGGCTCACTAGAAGTCTGTTTGTTAATACTAATCCCATGCTTCATGAATAAATACTATTTATCAATTATAAATAATTTTCTGGTGTAGGTTAAAGCACTAACCACTGTTAGTTTTAAAGAGAAAATAATTTCGATGTTTAAAACAATGTATTACAGCTTGGCAACAAGTGCTGGTGAAGGTGTGGAGAAAAGGGAACCTTAGTGCACTATTGGTGGGAATGCACTGGTGCAGCCACTGCAGAAAACAGTATGGAATTTCCTCAGAAAACTAAACATGGAACTGCCTTAGGACCCAGTGAATCCACTACTGGGAATATACCCTAAGAATCTCTAATACTGAATTCAAAAAAATGTATGCACCCCTATGTTCATAACAGCATTATTTACAATAATCAAGTGTTGGAAACAGCCCAAGTTCCTATCATTAGATGAGTGGATTAAAAAACTGTGGTACATTTACTCAATGGAATACTACACAGCAGAAAGAAGAAGGAAGTCCTTCCTTTTGCAACAGCATGGATGGAACTGGAGAGCATTATGCTAAGTGAAATAAGCCAGAAAGACAAATACATAAGACCTCACTTACAACTGGAATCTAATGAACAAAATAAACTAACGAGAAGAACAGAACCAGAGACATGGAAACATGAAACCAACTCATAGCTGTAGGAGGGGAGAAGGGAGATGGAGAATGGTGGAAAGAAGGGGAAGGGATTAGTCAAAGAACATGTATGAATGACTCATGGACATGGACAACGGGGAGAGGGGACTGATTGTGGGTGAGAGGGGTAGGGGTGGGTGGAGAGAGAAAAAGGGAAAAAAATTGAGACAACTGCAATAGAATAAACAATAAAAACATACATAAAATTAAAAAATAAAACAATGTATTACAGTTTGAGAATAAATCTCTCCTTAATGAATAAAGAATTAACTATTTCTTCCTATTTCATAGAAGCAAAATCTTTCAACATTACAAAAATTGACTTCCCCCAAAATATTATTTTATGACGGATTTTCCTCTTGTATGTGGTGTTAGAAACTTTTCTCTTGAAAAGGAGAAACTTATAGATCGTGAATTGGTATACAAAAGACCACAAAAGAGCTTCAGGTCTTTTCTTCACCGCGCACCAATTTCCAACTGTGGTATACTTGCTTTCCTATTCATAAAAAGGGGAGACTAGATCGCCTAAAAAAAACTTGTGGTAAGATTTCTGGAATACTTGGAGATAAGGATTTGACTAAAATGTTGCATCTTTTCAACACTCAGCTGAATCTCCAATTCTTTGCCTTTAAAAAAGTAGAGTTTTGCTCTAGCTGGTGTAGCTCAGTGGATTGACTACAGGCCTGCGAACCAAAGGACTGCAGTTCAATTACCAGTCAGGGCACATGCCTGGGTTGCAGGCCAGTTCCCAGCAGGTGATACATGAGAAGCAACCATACATTGATATTATCTCTCCCTCTCTCCTTCTCTTCCCCTCTAAATATAAATAAATAAAATCTTTACAAAAAAGTAGAGTTTGGCTATGACTGGTGTGGCTCATTGGTTGAGTGCCAGCCTACAAATCAAAGAATCGCTGGTTCGATCCCCAGTCTAGGACACAGGCCTGCATTGCAGGCCAGGTCCCCAGTAGGGGATGTGTGAGAAGCAACCACACATTCATGTGTCTCTTCCTTGTTCTCCCTCCCTTCCCCTCTCTAAAAAAAAAGTAAATAAATATTTTTAAAAGTAGTTTGTTCACCTATAAAATCCAAAGGTTAAATTAAAGGAATATATGATTCTAATAGCACAAAAAGGAACCTACATTAGTTTTTCCCTCAGCCAACACCTCATCCACTTTCAAAGATAATCTGACAACAAACATTGAAAGCTATGAAAAATAAGTAAAAATTGGAATTAATATGCCATCATTATTACTATTATACATATACTGACTTAATTTTTTAAATTTTAAACAAATAAAAAATGCTCAATGAGTTACATTCCAAAAATAAAAAATATCACAAATACTAAATCCTCTTCAATGTTTACTTAATATTTGTTCACTCTTCTGATAAATTATAAAATTATTTAGACATTAAATGAAGAATAAACTGAGTTCCATTTTATAATAAAGTTTTGTGGTATTTTTAACTGTTCATGGATATTCAGTATTTGTGTACAACTATTAAAATAAAAAATGGGTTTCCTAGCATACCTATAAAAAGAAGATAGAGGCAATTAAGAGAAAAGATACATCTATTAAGAGTTTTTTTGTCTGAAACATACCTGTCAACTACTAGAAGAACAACAGTTAGGTTAAAGAAAAAAGACTAACCCAGCAGAAGCAAATTATCATTGAAATCCACTAAAATTTCCAAAATAAGAAGCCTTGCTGTTCTGACTATTGTGGCTGCCATATGTGCCTGCAGGAATCCCTGAAGACAAGAATGCAGTCTTTCAAAACCTCTGATTACATCCCAGTTTTAGGCCCACCTCAGGCAGCCCAAAGGTTCCGTTAATCAATTAGCTGAGGTCCACGCTAAGCCAGAAAGAGAGCACTGTAAGAAGAGAGACTGGAGCACATGCAACAAAGCTGTCTATTGCAGTGGATGAGCTTTTCTTGTGCATATGCACACAGGCCATTGTTCCACTCTTAAAGAATCACATTAATCAATGTTCGGAGACCGCACCTCCGAAATAGAGAGCGGGCTGTTCATCAGTGATTTATTACAGAGCCCAACATGCATTTGCCATGAAACAAGTTGGTAGTTTGGAAGCTGCCACAGGAGGGGGCAGGGCAGGTTTGGAGTGCGAGGGGTGCTAATGCAGACAGACACACATCAATTTCAGCAGTCGGAAAATACTGCTGCTGACAAGTGGAGTTACAGACATCCCTGCTTGCTTGAAGGTCCAATGTATTATTTTGATCAGCAGAATTAGGGAAATACTGAGACTTTAAACTTGAAAGGTAGGAAAAGAAAAGGAGAGAGACAGAGAAAGAAAAGAAATCCAAGGTGGGGAGGGTTGTAATCAATGAAAGAGGACTTCCTTGTTTTTCAGAATGGTTGAAGCTTTTAAAGTGAATTATTGTTCATAAAACATATTTTTAAATTCTTTCATTGGGAAGAAAACCATTATCTATCCACTGCTTTTTTTTAGGTGAAACATTATAAAGTCCAATATAAAATAAACTATAAATTTCAAAATACAGTATGCTGCAATAATTGTATATTCTCTTGTTTAACTGGATGACCAGAAATGACCAAATCAGTTAGAAAGGAACAGTTTTCTTGAGGGAAATCATATGTGCTTTGGCAGCGTTTAGCATTATCATCAAAAATGTTCATCAAGGAAATTTCACTTGAGCAGAAAACGATGGTTGTGTGGCAGGGGTGCTTTCAATCAAGACGTAATCTTTTGAACCTAAAGCCAGTTTTTAGAATAACAGTCACAGTTTTTAAGTTTTTAAAAACCTATATACAACATTTAATATGTTTTAGATGACTTATTTGGCAATAGGAGTAAATTTTTCTGAATTAGGACCCTCCTAAAAAATAAAGATCATACTTTTGTCATATACTTAGGAGCAATCCTCAAAATTTCAAAGATGGGAAGAAAGAACATTTAATTAATCCTGTTAGATAAAAGTAATTATTTATCACCATTCACGTAGCTTCAACTGCTAAGACATCAAAACCTTCAGAGACTTAAGACTATAAGAAACAGCTGCTTTTGGCCAATTATGTTCTGGGCTGCCAAGATTCATAATACTCAAACACTTATTTGTCCCTATTAAAACAAGGGAAATTATTCAAATAGGTATGTTGACTGTACCAGGAATTTTAACTAGACTTAAAATAAAAGAATCTACCTAAAGAGGATTATATTTTCCTTTCTTTGCTTTAGTTTCCTCAACTGTAAAATATGGTAATAGTATTAAATGACAGGGTTGTTCTGGTAAGTGTTCAATAACTGTTACCATTTGTTTAAATTTTTAAATATTTGTAATGTTATTTTCAATTACCGTTTGTATTCAATATTATTTTTTATTGATCCATGTAGTAACTTCATCAAGGATTTATAAATTCTTTCCCAGTGAAGGTATTACCTTTGTCCATCTTGTATTCATATAGGAAGGATGGTAGGGAGAGGGGCATGGGACAGGAATGCCTGGGGATTCAATGCTTGCGAGGCGCAGCCACAATCCCAGACACAAGCCCACCGGCCTACGCAATAGTCACCCTTAACTGACAGACTGAATGGAGTCAGAATTGCAAAGGTAAGAGATTTACTCTTATTAGTTGTGTGTGCAGACAAGAATGCAGGTACCTGTACATACATACTCCCACACATTAGGTTCTGCGATCTATAATCTGTAGGTATGTTTCTGTTAGAAAACAAGTTGGTGTAGTTGTGAAAGTGACCAGTAGTACCTCACCCTTCTCATTCTATACCTTGAAGGTCTACACTAGTGATTTTTAAACCTGGCTGAACAATGGAATCACCTGGGTTCTTTTACAAATTCCAAGCCCAAGTCACCCCTCAACTCAATTCACAATCTCTGAAAAGGAACACAAGCATCCGTATTTTTAGAAGTCTTCCAGGTGACTGATTGATTACAGGGTACAGATAAATCTGGGAACTATAAAAGTATCAAAAGAAATTTTCAAGCAGGTAGCCTGGGAATAGCCCCTTTGCATAGCTTTGTGTATCTCAAGCAGTTAGCATAGTTGTTGTTTTGTTAATTTTGTTCATCGGTTCACTAAAGAATACAAAAAAATGTTCAATTAAAATATTAAATTAATATCATTTGAGTGAGAACATGTGTGACACACTTTGGTTAATATGAAAGCACCTGGATAGCCAAGAACACATTTTTATTTTTTTATTATCAAATGCTATAATATTTATTTAAAGTTGATATATTTTAAAAATCTGTAAAATGAGTCAACATTTATAATACGTTTTTCAATAAAACTGCTAACTTAATTCATCTAAGAAGAAGAGGAAAACATTATGGCCATTGTTAAAATCTTAAAAGTACTGTATCACTAATAGATCCTCATTGTTGAGCGGGAACAAAAAGGGTGATATGACAAGGAGATGTTCACATTTTTGACTTGGATATACCAAATGTCTGCTAATTTACACCTTATAGAGTGAATGGTAGAACTCAAATTTTAGTTAAGAAACAAAACTACAAATAAAATTTTAATGAAATTTTTAATAAATGCCATTCCTGTTTGCTTTCAGTTACTTTATAAACAGAAGGAGGAAACCAAAGGTTGAAATGGACACAATCCGGGCAATGGCAGAGAAAACAGGCAGTGAAAGTGTAACACGTCCAAAAACCTCCAGGCTCCACCCACGATCCCGCACCTTTTTCTTTTCTCTCACTTTCATTTGACTCATTCCCAATGCTCCAGGCCAAGACTAGTATTCCAATGTTCACCAAATTCTAGAGTCATTAACTGGCTCAGGTTTAAAATAGTAAATATTCTTTGATCTATACTGATCATAGAATAATCACAGTACCCTTTTTTCTTTTTATTAAAAGATAAAGCAATTAGAGGCAAAGAGATAACTTAAATAAATGAATGCATTTTCTGAGGATGGAAATCCAAGCTCTTGTTAAAATGTCATGGTAGGTGACTTCACATATCTGGCAACCATTAAAATTGTGAGCATCTTCCATTACAAAAAAACACTTTTATGACCCCAATTAAGTAATTTATAAAAGTGATTATTATTTTATGGTGATATGTTTTAAAATCATAGTAAACAGTTATTTCTGTGCTCTTCCATATTCAGTGGGTGGATGCACGGTTACTCCACACTACGGGTAGTGAGTGGACTTGAGTTCTGGTTCACATACTCCTGCTGTGTGTGAGTGTCTAGGAACTGGGAAGACTGGGGTTGTTTACTCTCTGAACATAAAATTTCCAAACACTGCTATGAACAAAAAAAAGAACTGATTTAAAAATAAATATTTTATATTCAAAAACTGATATTACACATGATGCTTTCATTTAGATAGTAAAAGAAATGCAAATAACAGCATGCATTTACAGACTTTTAATCACTACTTCTTTTTATTTGCCTATTTTTTGAAACAGTGATTGTTTCCTTAAAAAACACATCGCCTAGAAAAGCATACATCCTATAGAATAAAGGCAACCTCTCAGAATTTGACAATATGATAGGTTAGCAGTTGGAATTTAAATAAGGAGAGAATGTTGATAATTATGAATTATACTATGAAATGAAGCTGCTTTCAACAGGATCGCTTTTGCTTTAGGACTTCTTGTCCACACACACAGTCTGGGACAGTGCAGTTGGTCTCTCAGTACCAGGCAGGAAAGCCTTTGGGACTCTGGATGTGTGAGGCTATTATTTCTACGCTTTGGCAGTAAGAAATATGATCTGTGCCCCAGGAAAAATGCTGAAACCAGAAGACACGGTAATTTAAGGCTCAACCACAAGAAAACAGAAAGTTCAGTTACACGTAATTGCACTTCTCGAAGATAGAATCAATACCAACATATTAACAAGTAGTTGTTATATTAATATTTAATTTAGTTTGCCAATGAAGTTCTTTATGAACATAAGATAATTTCACAATTTCTTTTATTTTAATGTCCATATAAATGGAATGTAAACAAGAAAATCACTGCTAAATATTAATTCCCAACAATATATGCATAAAAGCATGGATCTTAAATTATTATTGAACACTCAAAATATTTCGATAGACCTAAGACGATAAACTTTTAAAGTTCTTAAACTGTATATATGATGTAAGAACTTGCATGATGTTCTTCGTGAAAATGTTGGCTGCCAAATTACCTAAAAAATGTGTATTAATAAATGCACTGGTATATAAATTAAATTCTGTTAACCATTTTTAAAGATTCCTTGGATTTTTTACACAAAATAGCATTTTCACAAATATCAGTTTCTATTCCTTTCACCTTTACCTACATACTTGCCTTAAAAATGAGTGTTATCCAAATGAATGCTTAAGCATGCAGATGTTCGCCTGTGAGTTCTGACTCTTGAAAATATTCCAAAGTGATTTTTTTATATTTCTTTGAAAACAGAAAAAATATTATTTGAACTAGAAAGCATTTTAACTGCTTTCTTAGGTAAAATAAAAATGTTATGTATTTTTTCCAAAATAAATGTCATGTTCTGTGGACAGAACACAAATTGGAAGCAAATACTTTTATAGTATAAATCTGATGGAAGTTACAAAAAAGTAAAAGATAAAGACAGAAAATAAAATGAAACACCGTTATTCATCTCATCCATCTCTTTCCCATTATCCGTCCATGGAGACATTAACTGCCTCACTACAGAGAGAGGAATTGCTTGTTCATTTATTGTGAGAATCTTTTCTCTGGTAAGTGGCAATTTGCATCCTCATGAGCAATGTATGGCAACGGCTCATCTGGTCCAATGCAGTATGCAATTTTGCACACAATGTCAGGCTGACCTGAAGTAACTAGGATATATGGCTTGCACAGGAAATATAATGGGTAAGGGAAATATCCACATTCACATCTTCCAGTCTACAATTTTATTATGCCGTGACAATCAAGAGCACGGCAGATGCCACACCTGCAAATATTAGGAAGTTAATTAACCAATAAAAGTATCACCAGGGACTTCCATGCAACTAACAAAAACAGTAACATAAAGTTCACTCAGATTAGAGACAGTAAAAGTTGCATAGAAGTCTTCAACATTTAGAAAGAAAAAGATTTAATAGTGCATGGGAGGATATCCTGAAAAAATTTTTCTTTAAAATAGAGTAAATATGGAGATGCAAGGTAAAATATTAAAACTTACTACTAATTATAGATAATTTCTCGTATCCAATAGGGATTTTTAAAATAATGCCATTTACTTTAAACTGCTCTTTTAAATTGTCAAAAAGCTTTTAAAATTATTTTTTACTAAAATGAGGGAAATTTGATTACAATGGGAATAATGTATCTTTCTCTAACAGCAATAATTTAAACCTGTGAAAAGCGAGGACTGACAGACATAAATTGGCTCCTGTCTTTTGATATTTAGGAGATGCATTAGCTCTCTTTTCTTGACAGAATATAGTATTCCATAGGCAGATCAGACCCCATCAAATGCCTCACTAATAACTTCCGTGATTGCCCATCTTTCTATTACAAGTGGCCACCTTCCCATTGTTTTCTTTCTGTCATTTAGTGCTGGAGAGAGCAAAAACTGTTTTGATGAAATGTAAGTGTCCTTTACAGTTCTCTGCAGACAATTACAGTTTATTTCTCATACCAGTCCCCAGGTCCATCCCATATTCTAAAATCCTTGATAAACATGAACCCCAAAAGTAACAAAATTCAGGCAACCACTTAATCCCACCAATCCATTACCACTTGATATTTTAAAATATTTAGTAATTTTCAAAGCTATCGAAAGGGTAAAATATCTCCTACACTCTATAAAATAAATATTTTTAATTTTATAAAAAGCCATAAATAATTAAGTAAACTAAAATGTATACTAACGTTTTTAATTATGTCGTGAAACAGAGGTGTATTTAAATATGCAAATCATGTTTGAAATAAAAGAATAATTTTAAGCTCTGTTTTAGGTCAAAGACTTTCCTCATCTACACTACTGTCTCCATAGAGAATAAAACCCTTTCTAATTTGCAAAGATTAGAGATTTCTCGCAACTAAACTGCTTAATTTTGCCTATCCTCCACTGGCTTTATTACATGAAGATCACATTTTATGTAACAAAATTTTTATTTTGTGTTTTCTTAAGGCGGCAAATTAATACAAAATTTTTGTTGAATGGAAAAAGTTAAAACATTTATTTATTTTTAAAGACACATTTTCTCATATTGTCCTAAAATTGCAAGCGTTACATGGTTTCGTTTTTCCAGTAGTTGATTTTCCTTTACTTCTAAGTCACAGAGAAAAAGTCATTATGGCCAAATTGAAAAAGCTTTTGAAATTTGCTTGTTTATATATACAGGGTTCAAAAACTACTCTCATAAGGAAGAGGTACTCATAACTTAATGGGGCAAACAAGCACATAATTCTCTTCCAATATACACAAATAAATAAAAACCATAAATATAATTAATGTTTGCCACTTTCTATTCATATAATCCTTGATGAGGTTCATTCTTTTGAATCCTCTTTTATACCTTCAAATGCCATGCACACCATAAATATTATGGTTTTTCAACTTGGCCATCTGAAAGTGTTAGCTACTAACAATTAAATACTTTCTCCACACTTAGTCTAATTTACTCTTGGAAGCTTTGTCCTGCAACACACCCATTCATAACACCTGCTTCCCAGCTTAACTTCAAAGGCATATTTCATATAAAAGCATCTGAGAGGAGGAGGAAAGAATGACACCACACATGTTTCACTCTCCATCAAAAAAGAAGTATAAAATAAGCAAATTTAGATTCCATTTCTTTCAAAAATAAGGCAATATTTTAAAAAGTTAATAAATATGTCTTGCAAGGATGTTTTTTTGTTGTTGATTGTCTTCTTTGGTATGTTTTTTTTTAATTAAATTTATTAGGATGACAAAATTATATAGGTTTCAAGCGTACACTTCTATGATCAGTATATCGCTTTGTGCACCCACCATCGAAAGTCAAACCATCTTCTGGCACCATATATTTGGCCCCCTTTACCCCACACCCCCCAGTCCCTTCCTTCCCTCTGGTGACACCATACTGTTGTCTGTGTCTATGAGTTCAGTTTTATATCCCACACATGAGTGAAGCCATGTGGTTCTAAGTTTTCTGTGACTGACTTATTTTAATTAGCTTAATATTCTCAAGGTCTATCCATTTTGTCACAAATGGCAGTATTTCATCTTTTCTTATGGCTTAGAAATATTCCATAGCATATATGTACCACATCTTCTTTATCCAGTACTCTATTGAAGACCATTTTGGTTGTCTCCATGCCTCAGCCACTGTGAACAATAGCGCTGCAATGAACATAGGGTGCATATAAAGTTTTTGGGTAGATATGCAGAAGAAGGATTGCTGCGTCATATGGTAACTGTATTCTTAATTTTCTGAGGAAAATCCATACTGTTTACCATAATGTCTGTACCAGTCTACATTCCCACCAGCAGTGAATGAGGGTTCCTTTTTCTCTACAACCCCTCCAGCACTTGTTATTACTTCTCGTATAGATAATAGCCATTCTGACAGGTGTGAGGTCGAATCTCATTGTAGTTTTGACTTGCTTTTCCCTAACAGCTAGTGAAGTTAAGCATCTATTCATGTATTTGCTGAAAGTTTATGTCTTCTTGGGAAAAGTGTCTCTTCAGGTTATCTGCTTTTTTAATTGTATTTTTTGGTGTTGAGATGTATTTCTTTACATATCTTGTCATATCTAACAACCCTTTGTCAGAGTTGTGTGTTTTTGGCTTTTTTGTCAAAAAAGTATTTGCCCATATACACGTGGTTTTCTTCTGGGCTGTCAATTCTATTCCACTGGTCTGTGTGTTTGTTCTTCTGCCAATACCATGCTGCTTTGATTACCATAGCTCTGTAGTATACTTTGAAGTCAGGTAATGTGATGCCTCCAAGTTTTGTTCTTTTTTCTCAGGATTGCCTGGGCTACTTAGGGTCTTTTGTGGTTCCATAATATCTGAATACTGTTTGTTTTATTTATTTTAAAAGGAACATTGGAATTTTGACGGAGATTGAAATAAACCTGTATATTGCTTTGGATAATTTGGCAATTAACTATGTTAATACTTCAAATCCATGACCTTCACATTCTTTGTTAAGTTTATTCCTAAGTATTTCATTCTTTTGGTTGCAACTGCAAAATAATTTTTTTCATTTATTTTTCTGAAGTTTCATTGCTAGTATACAGGAAAGTAGTGGATTTTTATACATCAATTTGTTATCCTGAAACTTCACTTTATTTGTTTATTGTTTCTAATAGGTCTTTGATAGAGTCTTTAAAGTTTTCTATATAAAAAATCATATCATCTGCAAAAAAGTGATGCTTTTATTTCTGTATTCTCAATTTGGATGCTTTTTATTTTGCTCTGAGTGGGACTTCCAGAACTATGTTGAATAAGAGTGGTGAGAGTGGGCCTCCCTGTCTTGTTCCTAATTTTAAAGGAAAAGCTTTCAGTTTTCCACCAGTGAGTAAGATATTGGCTGAGGGTCTGTCATATATGGCCTTTGTTATGTTGGGGTATCTTCCTTCTATACCAATTTTATTGAGTGTTTTAATCATAAATAGGTGTTGTATCTTATCCAATGCTTTTTCTGCATGTATTGATAAGATCATATGATGTTTTTACTCTTTGTTTGGTTAATGAGGTATATTACATTGATTGGCTTGCATATGTTGCACTACCCTTGTGACCCTAGAATGAGCCCCACTTGATCATGATTCATTATTTTTTAAAGAATTGTTGTTGTATTCTATCTAATATTCTATTTAAAATTTTTGCAGCTGTATTCATCAGAGATATTGGTCTGTAGTTTCCTTTTTGTGTGTTATCCTTGCCAGGTTTGGTATCAGGGTTTTGTTGGCCTCATAAAATATATTAGGAAATATTGCCTCTTCAATTTTTTGGAAGAGTTTGAGAAGGATAGGTAATAGATCATCTCTGAATGTTTGGTAGACTTGACTAGTAAAGACATCTGGTACTGGACTTTTCTTTTTGGGGAGGTTTTTGATGTTTTTGCAATTTCCTTACTGTTGATCAGTCTATTTAAAATTTCCAATTCATAAATCAGTCTAGGAAGATTATATGAGGATTGTCCAGAAAATATTGTCATGTGCTTTAAAAAAGAGACACTTATTGAAAAAGAGGCAAGTCACATGAAACATTGTACGTAGGACAATGATGCCTCAGTCCCCTTCAAAGTCAGCACCTTGGGACCTCACACAGTTCTCCCAATGGCCATCAGCTGCACCATGGGATTTTCCTGAATCTCACTGATGGTCTAAAATCTCTTCCCTTTCAAAGGTGATTTTAGTTTTGGGAAAAGCCAGAAGTCACAGGGCACCGAATATGGGCTGTAGGGGGGCTGAGTCACCTGGATGATTTGATGTTTCACCAAAACACTCTGCACAAGACATGAGGCATGAGCAGGTGTATTGTTGTGATGAAGCTGCCAATATCACCATTTGTCCATAGCTGCGGCCTTCTAAAGCACCCAAATAGTTTCCATGGAAAAATGTTCAAGCTTCACACAAAATCTGATGCACATTTGTTTGCCAGTTTTATTAATCTTTTTAAAGAACCAGCTCTATGTTGTATGAATTTTTGTATAGTCTTTTTGTTCTTTATTTAATTCAGTTCTGGTCTTATTTTTATTATTTCCTCTCTTGCACTGGCTTTGGTTTCTTTTGTTCTTCTTTCTCTAGTTCTTTAATACGTAATGTTAGGTTGTTTACTTGGGATTTCACTTGTTTCTTGAGATAGTCCTATAATGATAAAAACACTTCCCTCTTATTACTATTTTTGTTGCATCCCAGAAGTTTTAATATGGAGTGTTGCCATTCTCATTTATGTCTATGTATCTTTTCATCTCACCTTGTATTTCTTCCTTGACCTGGTAATTTTTAGTAGTATGTTGTTTAATCTCCACATATTTGTGGGTTTCTTAACCTCTTCTTTTGCAGTTCATTTATAATTTCAAAGCATTGCAGTCAAAGAATATGCCTGGTATAATTTCAATCTTCTTGAATTTTTTGAGGCTGATTTTCAGTCACAACATATGCTCTATCTTTGAGAAGGTTCCCCGTGCACTGGAGAAGAATGTATAATCGGATGTTCTGGGAAGAAAGCCTGTGTAAACATCAATTATGTCCAAACTTAGATTCAGTTTTTTTAATTGTTGTTCTATTACAGTTGTTCCAATTTCCCCCCATTGTTCTCCCCTGCCTCACTGACCCCTTGCTCCCACAGTCAATCCCCATCCTTTTCTCCATGTCCATGGGTCATTTACACTTATCCCTTGATTAGGCCCTTCCCCTTCTTTCCCCCTTTATACCTCTCCCCCACCTCTGGTTGCTGTCAATCTGTTCCTTTTTTCCATGTCTCTGGTTCAACTTTGTTCATTTGTTTGTTTTGTTCATTAGGTTCTTCTTAAAAGTGAGATCATATGGTATTTGTCTATCACTGCCTGGCTTATTTCACTTAACATAATATTCTCCAGTTCCATCCATGCTGTCATGAAAGGCAGGCATTCCTTCTTTCTTTCTGCTGCACAGTATTCCATTGTGTAAATATATCACAGTCTTCTGATCCACTCATTTACTGATAGGCACTTAGGCTGTTTCCAGCACTTGGCTATTGTAAATAATGCTTACAATATTATTGTAAATAACACTGTAAATAACATAAGGGTTCATAGGTTCTTTTGATGGTGTTTCAGTATTCTTATGGTATAATCCCAGCAGTGGAATCACTGGGTCAAAAGGCAGTTCCATTTTTAGTTTTTTGAGGATTGCATACTGCTTTCCACAGTGGCTGCACTGCCTGCATTCCCACCAATAATATCAATGACATATTTCACAGATTTAGAAAAAATATTTCCAAAATTTGTATGGAACCCAAAACAACCCCAAATAACCTCAACAATCTTGAGAAAGAAGAACAAAGTAGGAGGAATGACAATACCTGATGCCATTAAAAGGCCACCATGATCAAAACAGTCTGGTACTGGCATAAGAACAGACACACAGATCAATGGAACAGAACAGAGAGCCCAGCAATAAACCCATGTCTCTATGGTCAATTAATATTTGACAAAAGAGGCAGGAGCATAAAATGCAGTAAAAACAGCATCTTCAACAAATGGTGTTGGGAGATCTGGACAGCTACATGCAAAACAATGAAACCAGACTACCAACTTACACCACATACCAGAATAAACACAAAATGGATAAAAGTCTTAAGCCATGACACCATAAAAGTCCTAGAGGAAAATATAGGCAGTAAATATTCAGATATCTCATGTAGCAATATTTCCCCTGATATGTCCTCTAGGGCATGAGAAATAAAGGAAAGAATGAGCAAATGATACTACATCAAATTAAAAAGCTTCTGCATGGTTAAAGAAAACAGAAAAATGAAAAGGGAACCAACCATATGGGAAAACATTTTTGTTAATGATACCTTGGACAAAGGTTTGATCTTCAAAATAATACAAGGAACTCACACGACTCTACACAAAGAAGACAAACAATCTAATTAAAAAATGGGCAAAGGACCTGAACAGACACTTCTCCAAGAAGGACACACAGAAGGCCCACAGACAAACCAAATGATGCTCAACATCACTAACCATCAGAGAGATGCAAATTAAAACCACAATGAGTTACTACTTCATACTGGTCAGAATGGCCATCATAAACAAATCAACAAACAACAAGTGCTGGCAAGGATGTGGAGAATATATTTAAATAACAATGAAGCAACATTTTTTAAAGTTTAAAATACGTCTTGCAAGGAGACTTTTAAAGGCTGATTATTTTAAAAAGGTGATATAATTACAAAAATTAAATAGAGTAAGTCACGCTACCTTGGCTCAAATTCAGGCTCTCCCATTTATCAAGTAGCTATTTAACCAAACATTCTGGGAGGTACTTTCCCTATTTATGAAACAGGAGGGTCTGACACAGAGTACTCAATAAATATTAGGTAACCTGCATGTAATATATATGTGATATATATATATATATATATATATAACAAATATATATAACTAACAAATATATATATTTGTTAGTTATTAGTAATAACTAACATGATGACTATAGTTATTATTAGTGAGTCATATATAGTACACATAAATACATGTTATGTGTGCTTCTGTACATGCTTTTTTCTCAAAACCAAAGTGTAGGAGTCAATTTAGTAGGTTTAAATTCATTTTATAACAATATGTAAGTGCTGATATTAATTAAAGAGCAATAATGAATTGAACATATAATCTAGTTGATGAATTTCTACAACCTATAACACTAATTTGTTGTAAATATTCGCCATCACTAGTGCATTGGCCAGCTTACTACACTGATACCAAATTTTATTCTCTCCAGGATCATAAGACTATCCCTGGCAAAGTTGTGACTGAGGCTTTTTTTTTTTTTTTAAAGTCCCCAAACATCAGTATCTAATTCTTTACCCAAACTATATTTAGTACATCCACTAGGAATTGGGACTCTTAAGCTCTCAAAGTAACACAGAATAATACGCTTTTGGTAAATGTTGAAGAAAGTTAAAAAATAACAATCATCCAATAGCACTCCTGTGTGTACAGATTCACGCAAACACACAGACCCAGAGACACATATGCACCTATATCTTGCTTTCCTGTATTAGAATTCAGCAAAAACAATGGACAATGACAATTAATAAAGGGAATTTCTGTTATGTAAATATGATTGTCTTTATTAAATAATTCATTCTCTCAATTATTGAACTAAAAAAATGACCCCCTAATATACCAGTACCTGTGTCTCAAGTTCAATAGACCCAAACCCATTCTTTTTGATTGAGGAATCACGTACTGTGGTACTAATAATGAAATCATTTTTACCAGTGGGTTATTTCTATACAATTCCCTCAGGTGCTTCTGCCATATTTAAAAGTAATTTAACTGTAGGATGGTACAGAAAGAATACAAGTTTCTGTTTAAACAAAAAATATTAAATTATAAGAAATTAAACTTGTCATTAATTGTGAATTGCCTTGACTTCGGTACTTCTTCCTGAGGTACCCTAAGAGGCTATTATTATTTACCCCGAAGATGTCTAGGCAGCCACTACATGAATGCTTTGGTTTCTGCCTTCACACACCATACCTTTGGAATCCAAAGCAGCATTGAGATATTTAAACTCTAAGAAGAGGGAAGAGAGGGTGGAAGACATAGACAGGGAGAGAAGAGGAAGAGGGAGGTATCTCTCAAACATTAAAACATTGTTGTTGCTAGCAAATACTACACAAAATGACAGCTGAGTATAGTTGGGGGAGGAGGGAGATACTTATATATAATAAATGGAGCGTGCACTATGAAAAATGTACTTTAAATGTGTTTTAATATTTACAATAAATCTTTAAGAGAATATCACTCATTTTTTAGATAAAGGGATGGAACCTTGGTGAAGTAAGGTAACCTGCCAACACTCACGCAGTCAGTTAAGTGTTGGAGACAGGATCTGGACCTCACCATGTCTGGCCGACTTCAAAGCCAGTGTTTTTTGTGCTATGATAGATTGCCTTCTACAGCTAAAGGCATGACTGCCAAGACGAGATTTGATGGTAGAACTATTTCATCACACGAGTCAACATAATTCCAATCAAATGGCAAGAACTATAGTTATTAATGCAAAGGAGAGGGTTTGCTTTGTTTTTCCCCCTCTTGTTTCTGTTTTGTTTTATATGTATGTATTATTTATGTATCGTTAACAAGAGCAATCTTATTCCTGAATTCTGATGTTCTCCCTGCCATATTAGGTTTGCTCTGACAATCATTATAAACAGACCAGCTGTCCAACATCTCCCATAAAATAGTTCCTAATTCACACGGAATCGTTTGCCCTAAACTCCTCTCTTCTGTCTTCTTTAAAAAGCATATGTCACAGCTGCATTTCAACTAGGCTCAAGTAGTGCCTCATCTGTGAGCCATCTCACTGGACAACTAACATTTTGAAGTGCACACAAAGCGGGACCACTAGTGCCTTACTGTTAATTAAAACCATTCTGACAGCCACTGACTTGGCCTTTATGATGCAGCTTCTCTCCATGTTTGCAGAGTTGAGTCAACACATCTGCACCTGTAGGCTGGCTCACGATGGATCAAATGTG
>PVKM010004761.1:0-50714 GCA_004027735.1 Carollia perspicillata | reverse complement strand
GATCTTGGAACGTTTAAAGATGTCCTGGATGTTCCTCAGCCTCTCTTCATTTTTTTTCATTCTTGTTTCTTCCTTCTTTTCTGTTTGGTTGTTCGTTTCTTCCTTCTGGTCCACTCCATTGATTTGAGTCCCAGTTTTCTTCCCATCACTACTGGTTCCCTGTGCATTTTCCATCATTTCACTTATGAACGCCTTCATTTTTTCATCTAATTTGCGACCAAAATCCACCAATTCTGTGAGCATCCTGATTAGCAGTGCTTTGAACTGTGCATCTGATAGGTTGGCTATCTCTTGCTTGCTTAAAAGTATTGGCTCTGGGACTCTGAGCTTTTCTTCTGTTTGAGTCATTTTTGGTCAGGTGGCACCTGTTGCATATGAGGGGCGGAGCCGTAGGTGTTCACCAGGGCGGGGCAGCCTAGTCGCCAAGTTGTGACGCTGTCGGTAGGGTTGAATGGTTGTCGACTTCCGTAGTTCAATTTTCTGTGTTCTGATTGTGTTATTGTTTATAAATATTTGTTGTCCTTAATCTTGGTTGTGAGAGGAGGTACAGTGTTTCCACCTATGCCTCCATCTTGGCCGGAAGTGCAATAGTCTTTAAATTACAGAAGCAATGCTGCTTTTCTAGCCTGTTCTTTCTACGAAATTCCCTTATTGATCAACTTTGCAACTATTGCATAAGAATCAGGGTGTACCCTTGACCAACTCATGCTTCGAAGAGTGAAAGCCATTGAAACCCCAGGAGACCAAATATCTCCTCTGTTGATCCACAAGCGGAGCCTTCGTGTAAGAGCCACTTTGAAGAGTCCAGCCGACCACGTTCAACTCAGAGCCATGAAGAGAATAGGCTTTGGAGTCAGATAATTCCCATTGATTTAACAATATTTATCAATTACCTTACCGTATGCCAAGCATTATTACTAAATCTTGAGAATACCTCAGTTAACAAAACAGGTAAAAATTCCCAAAGAAGATTATTATGGGATAAAATCAGAGAGGAAACGGGGTGGGGGTTGCAGATAATATAGGGCCTTTAGGCCACTGCAAGGACTTTGAGTGAGACAGAAGGCCACTAGAGGGTTTTTAAAAGAGAAATGCCATGACATATTTTTAAATGATTGTTTTGACCCTTGTGTTGAGAACAGACTGTTTGGAGCTGGGCATGCTAACAAGATCAAGGCAATTATAGTAATCCAAGTGAGAGATGGCAGTAGCTTGGACCAGAGTAATGGTGAGAGGGCAGGACGTAGGTGGATTCCGGATATATTTTGAAGGCAGAGCCAACAGTACCTTGCTAATGTGGCATTTAGGAGAAAGAGGTTTCAAAATGACTAACGTTTTAGGTCTGAGCAAGTGGAAGAATGGAGTTGCAATGAATTGTGACAAAGAAGAGATAAGAGCAGATTTGGGGGAAAAGATAAATATGGTTTTGTATATTTCATGTTTGGGATGTCTATTACACATCCTAATGGAGATATGGAATAGTTGGTTGGCATGTGATGTGGAGTTCAGTGGAGAGGTTCACTCTGGAAACCCAGAATTGAAGGTCACCATTGTAGAGAAGTTATTTAGAGCTATAGGTCTAGAGTGGGAGTAGATGGAAAAAGAGTTCCAAGAATTGACCTCTGATGACTTCAATGTTAAGACAACTGGCTTTGTATTTAAGCTTAGTTACTTGGGAGCTCAGAGACCTTTGATGACTGATTTCACCTCTCTGAACCTTGTTTTGTTGTTGCTTAAATCTATAAAGTAGAGAGAACACTGGCTAGTATCTTTTATAATTGTTGCGATGACTAAGTAGAATTTCTCACTTAAAGTACTTAGCACACTGGCTGGCACATAGTAAATACTCAATATTTATTAGCTATTATTATTGTTATTATTATTATTATTATTTTAAAACCTGTATTTGTCTTGCAAAGTGTTGCTCACTGCCTTAGTAATAATATACTCATATAATTAATACAGGAATGATGGCTATTATTTAACTAGATAAAAAGTGGCAAACTAGAAGTACACAGTGAGCCCACTCCTCCAGCCATTCAGTATCTTAAGTTACACTTTCAGCCTAGAACCTTCTTTTTCAACTTGTTAACTTTTGAAGTCTAAATATTTAATTTTGCTTTACTCTCTGGAAAATTTTAATTTTTATTTAGCTGCCAAGAACTATGAAACACAATAATAGAGATCTATTTTTCTTTAAAGCATTGGCATTCAGTATGGCTGACTGTGAACAAAAATAAAAACATGGTTGGTGAAGTTAGAAATAAAGACTCTCTTCTTTAACATATTTCAATAATCATTTGGTCTGGAAATTATTTCATTCTTTATAAAAAGATGTCTTCTGATTTTCAAAACAAACAACATTTTTGTCCTAGGAAAATAAAATGTGTTCGATCTCATTTTTATAGAACTCCACCCTGAGATTCTTTGGGAAACTGCTTTCTGTATTAAAAACAGGCATTTTTTCCTTTCCTAAGGCAAAACCAGCATTTTTTTTTTAGTGTCAAGGTGGTTTCAGAATTTCTTTTCCTTTGGCTTATTGCTGAGGTGGCAAGGGTAACAACCATAGAGAAACAAAAGAACAGATATTCTATGATGGAAAGAGTATCTTATAAATAAGCCAAAAATTTTCATTTGTTGTATTTTTTTTTCTTTTCTCATTACAAGAGAGTAAAAACTCAATTCCTAGTTTACCAGTAGGCTAATAATTCTTTAGATATTGGTCATAATAAAAGTAATGTGACCTTTAAAACCAATGTTTTCTAGAATTGAAGTAAAGTTAAGTATGCAATTCCCTTGTCTGCTGCTAGGTGGCAATTAATGACTCGGAGAGAAAAAAATAAATCCACTCTCCCCACCGCACCCCGCCCCATCTTCCCCACCCAGAAAGATACGTGTATTTTCTCTTCCTTAAGGTAAGAATTCTCTTAAGGATAATATTCTTTTCCTACTTTGTTTTGCTGGAGTGAATTTACATTCACCTTTTCCTTTCATTGTTAAGAATAGCACATACAAATCTAACACAGGCTGCTATAGCTAGAGAAGGACAGATCGTATCTTTTAAAGAGGGTGGTTTCCACTGTGTATGTTCATGAGTGATATAGAGTAGGAAGTTGCTATAATTTCCCTGCAGGTTTTTTTTTCAATTTTAGTAAAGAAAAATTTCCTGTGAAAGGAATTTCGGCTGGCCCACTTAAACATTATGCCAAATGTAATATAATTAAATGTAAAACAAAAATGAAGAAAGAACTTTTAATGACATAAAAGCAATTCAGTTTCAAAGTGGTGAAATTGATCTTTCAAATAAACCATGGGAAAACCCACAATTCTTCACAAGAATCACAGAGTGGCACAATATAAAGAACCATTTTTTTTTTCAGACAACATATCCAGATATATCTATTCCTGGCAAAATTATTTAAATACTACACATAGTTTCTTTTGTATTTATAAATCTAGTGAATCTGGTCTATATCTTTTTAAAACATATGTCAAATTATGTACATTGGTTTTTGTGACTTTCTTTACCAAAAGAATGTATTTAATGAATATTTGTTTCAGGTAAAGTTGAAAATATGAGAATCCCTGTTCAAAGAAGATCTCAGTTTGGGTCTTAAACCAAAAAGACTCTCCCCAGGCTGAACTTAATGAAGCCTAACACCAAAAAGAAAAGCTGTTTCTGGCATTCTAGGCCTTCCCTGCATCCAGATGGCCGGTCTGTAGCCCAGCCAGAACCAAACCCTTCCTGCTGCCTTTCAAGCTGGCCTTGGACGACAGCCCCATGCTACACCAGCTTCCATACCCCCTTAACTCTTCAACGTCCAAGATTTTTAAGAAGACCTGGGACTTCCAATGTGAATTTGGTTGAAAGGGTAAATCAGGTTCTAAGCTTCAAGTGTAGTTTATAAAATATTTATCCACCTCACCTCTCCCCTCCCCTCGCATAGGCTTCCTCCCAAAGTAGCTCAGTCAGCCAATTGGCATCAGAGGAGCACAGTTTGGAAGGGAGTGTGTGTGGGCAGCTTGCAGGTGAGGACAGGGCTGCCAAGGCAGACCATGCGGTTTGTCCTGTGCCTACACCCAATACCTGACTTGTGCCTTTCCAGAGCATTTGTATACATACAGCAGAACTGCTGTTTAGGGTGTGGGTAATTTCAAAACGTATTTTTTTAAATAACTCATTGACAAGATTTAGGTTCAGCAAAAGAGAATGTATACAGGAGATACAAAATGACCATGCATGGAATTAAGTGAGAACTTCACTGAAGTATTTGTGCCAGAAAAACAAATCTACTCTGTTTTAAAAGTGCCGTTGGAAATCTTACTAGTGGCAGCCATTGTTTTCATCTTGGATTTTCAAAGGTTTGTTTGTATGTGCAAGTTTCACCAGAAGGTAATACACAAAGCAAGCTCTGCACTTGATGGCAAAATTTCCCTATAATTTTGTTTTTCTTCACATAGAGAGATATTACTGACTGATTTGTAAGGGTGCTTCTCAGTTGGCCAGAATAGATATTTTTCAGATGAAACCCTATGACTCTCTGTCACTTTCTTTCTTATTTTTGAATCTCATTTCTTAGTTCTGTGCTCACTGTTACTTTTAATTATTATTATTATGCCTGTTGCCAAGCTTTTCCGCTTTCCACAGGGTT
The DNA here is from genome assembly GCA_004027735.1 of Carollia perspicillata. Lineage (NCBI taxonomy): Eukaryota > Metazoa > Chordata > Mammalia > Chiroptera > Phyllostomidae > Carollia > Carollia perspicillata. The sequence continues at coordinate 46,062 of PVKM010004761.1, read as the reverse complement.
GATTAGAGACCTGAGAAATCCAAGCCAACATAAAGTCCTGGTTTCCAGATCAGACTACGTGAACAAAGTGAAAAAAGACTGCAAAAGCCCCAGCTTTTACAGAGCCCTTAAATAAAATAAAACAAAAAAATAAGAAGAAACCTAGAGCTGGAGAGAATGGAGCTTAAAAACAGGGACCCATGGAAGGAAGAACAAAAGTACAAAAAATCATATAGCACTGAGATGAAATGAAAGTATGTAAAAAAGAGAATAAAAGTAAATCTGATATTTCTATTGATTTGCAGCGTTTAGCCGGGAGTGTCGGATGGCTACTCCAAGCAGCAGAAACTCTTTTAGCAGCCAACATAAAAAGGGCCCTCTGGCGCCAGCTTCACATTTGTGGCTCCAGAACTGAAACCCTTCCCTTGACTCTGTCTCCACCTGCCTAGCTCTGTTCAGATCTTCTTCACTCCTCTGGTTTCAGCCTCGACACTTGCTTCTCTGCATTTGCCTGACCCACAAGTGCACAAGGTTGTCTTCTGTGCCATGACTTCTTCTCCTTGCAGCTAGTATGATGAAAATTGGGACCTTTCATCCAGCTATGTTGTCTCAGGCCACCTTGGCTGACAATCCTCCCAGTTGGACCCAGTCCTCAGGATTTTTTTCTTTTGTGAAAAATACACAGCTCAATACACATTTCCAGAAAATAAGGCTGAGATCACCTAAATGCAGAAACAGTATAAAGGTCTATCATTTCTGGACATAAATGTCTCTTTTTCAGTTTTATACATTATATAACTCACAACTTGTTACCTTACTAGTGTCACCATATTATTAATATTACCGTACTAATAACTGATATCTGATGAATTACAACTGGATTTGCACAGAATAATAAAATACTGCTTCTGCCAGAAAGTAAATGCAAGAAAAAAATTAATGAAAGCAAGAAAGGAACTAACACATGGAGTTAGACATCAACTTTTCCTCTTAGAAAATCTGAAGAAAAGCTCAATTGAAGAGGAAGATTGTTTTAGAATAAATCACCTCATGTGGGTTTAATGCACTTTTTAAAAAATGTGCATTTTTATTTTAGTGAAAAGAATTTTACTTCCTCGTTCATTTTGAGGAGGGGGCAAAAAACTTGGGAGCACCATAACCATGTTTTAGTGTAAAAAGGAAATTGCTGACATGAGAAATGTTATGAACTTATGAAAAACAATAGTTTTCTCTCCAAATTAGAATGTTGTATATTTCTCTACTTTTCCCTGTCACCACGAGAGTATATATATATATATATATATATATATATATATATATATATATATATGTATATATATAAAGGCATCCTTGCATAAAACCCTTTGACCAGATTTCACAACTCTTGTCCTATGTTAATAAGACGTCTTTACTTAGTTTCAGTCTTTCCAAATAAGCCTGTAAGTTTCTGACACAGCAAATACCAGTTTGGTCCTCTCTGCCCTCTGTCCTTTGACCCTCTGCTGAAATCTGGCTTGATCTGTTCACGTAAAAAGGTAAAACTAGGCATGTAGAAACTATTTCTACAGAGCATTTTGTCTTTATGCAGGGCCACACAGAACTGTGGGGAGTTCCTCTTAGGCCCAGGAAGGAGAGAGACTGGCTGTGATCCAGTTCAGCCAGCTCAAGAGAAATTCAGCTTCCTTGTGCTCACAGACAGTTCCTTCCATGCTGACCTTTGACTAACTGGCAGGGCTCTTGAGCTCTGACCCTTCTTCCCTTCTGCCCATAATCTTCTTCTTCGCCACACTGTGAGGGGGAAAGCCTGAGGAAAAGGTGCTAGGGAGAAGAAAAGTGGAAGTCCTGGCTTTTGAACCCATAAACATTTCCCCCCATTGATAAAGGGAGTGGACTTTTTATTGAAAAGAATGCCAACACATGGCATGCAAAAATTGCAAAACATGGAGGATTTAGCTTGGTCTTTGCATCAGAGTAGGTACCTTACAAACCTTAGGAGACTATCTTATAGTCTTTTTTAAACTCTATATTTAATGGATTTTTTTGCAAACATTTTTACTTTCTTTTTATAATTATTATTATCAGTAGTTCCACTGTGTGGAAGTAGGTTCCAGGAAAAATTAAAATACATACAGTGGTGAAATCTTATAGAATTTGATGCTAAAGCCTTTAAAAATGCAATTGATTTATTTCATAATCCTTTAATTTTGAAAGAGACCTAGCCAGTACATTTTAAAACCCTTCATTCCACATTTAAAACTTAAGAAAAAAGTAAATAATATGAAATAACAATTGTAAAAAGTACCTTTTAAATTATAAAAGTAAAGATTTGATTGTATTTTCCTGATTTTTCCCCCTTTGATGACGTTAGTGATAGCTTTCTCCTCCCACTAACTTTGAACAAGCAATCCCTTCTCTTTTGGGGTGTCTGTCACTCTTTCATCTAGCCCACTCTATTTGCCTTCCAAAAGCTGGCATTCAGCTGAAACCAGAAAAAAAATCTTTTTCCAGTTTGTTAGCAACTTGTTGAAGGCAATTGACTGCTTTTCAATAGAAAACATTTCCTTCCCCTATTGTGTCACCTCTACCCCCTAAACACTTCACAGAACTCTGGCTGAGCCCTCCCCTGATTGCCAGACAGTGGCTTCCTTAAAACAAAACAAAAACTTAGAAGCAGCTTGTGTCACAGACATGTGGCATTTTTTTCATAACAGAGTCATTGCTGTCTACTCATAATGTCTGCACAGTACTGGGCCCCACAGAACGGGAAGGGACTTCCCAATTCAGTTCTACCCACAAATTTTACTTGGGAGAAAACTGAGGCCCAGAAAAATAAGGGTATATAGTCCAATTGATGGAGGACTCAAGAGTTGGAAAATTTTAGTTTAAGGTAAATAGTTATAAGCCTAGTAAGCAATACATATGTTAAAGCTTTTGTTTCAGAAACTACATAAGGCCCATCCGGGCTCCTGGGAGAGACGGCTGACCTCCTGGGGCACTGCTAAAGATTACCGCCTGGGGACAAGTGGAGGCATCCGGGCCACTGTGTTCCAGGGAGAGACAGATGACCACCCGACCCTAGGAACAGCAAACTGAAGCGAGAAGGCTGCAGTCTTCTTTCACCTAATTTTCCCTGAATTTCAAAACCCTTAACCACACCTTATTTATTCCCTGTTATAAAAATTCTGGCTTGGAAAGAAAACGTAAGATGATCTGTTAAGGTATGAACCCACCATCTTCTCAGATTGCTGGCCATCTGAATAAAGCACCTATGAAGATTCAATCCCTGTTTCTGCATATTGGGTTTGGCACGTGACAGGCAGCACGAATGCCAGTGTCTTTTCTGGTTTCACAATTTCTACAGCAAAGTTTTCTTTTTCTGTACCATGGACCACCTTGACAGTCTGATGAAGCCTATGGATTCCCTGTCAGAATAATGTTTTTAAGAGCATAAAATAAATTACATGAATTTAGACACTTTTTCTTATACCATATACAGAAATTAACTCAAATTGATCAATAATCTAAATGTAAGAGCTAAAACTATACAATTCTTAGAAGAAAACATGAGTGAATATTTATGACTATAAATTAGGCAATGGTTTCTTTTGTCTTTTTAAAAACAGCTTTACTGGCCCTGGCTGGTGTAGCTCAGTGGATTGAGTGCGGGCCTGCGAACCAAACAAACGCGGTTCAATTCCCAGTCAGGGCACATGCCTGGGTTGCAGGCCAGTTCCCAGCAGGGGATGCACAAGAGGCAACCATACATTGATATTTCTCTCCCTTTCTCCTTCCCTTACCCTCTAACGATAAATAAATAAGATCTTAAAAAAACCCAGCTTTACTGAACTACAATTCACATACCATAAACTTCTTTCATTTAAAATTTATACAATTCAATGGACTTTAGTATATTTACAGGGCTGTCTAACCATCACCATGATCTTATTTTAGAACCTGATTTTTTTGTATTTTTAAACAATAAGGAGGATTTATTGGTTCATTCAGGTACAGAGATGATCAAAGAATGATTCCAAGGTCTGGATTTTTCTCTGTCCTTTTCTTCTGCCATTTTGGTGTTAAAAAACAGCTTTACTGAAACTAATTCACATGTAATTCACTTATTTAAAGTATACAATTCAATAGTTTTTACATATTCACAGAATTGTGCAACCTTCTCCTAGGCAGCAGTTTCTTAGATATGCCATCAAAAGCATAAGCCACAAAGAAAAAATACTGTTCTACATCAAAATAAAAAACTTCTGTGCTGCAATTAATACTATCAAGTTAGTGGAAAGTTAACCCACAGAATGGGGGAAAATATTTGCAAATCATATATCTCATAAGGAGCTTGTATCCAGAATACATGAAAAATTCTTACAGCTTCATAATTAAAAGATGAACAACCCCATTAAAGAATGGGCAAAGGTGTTGAATAGACATTTCTCCAGAGAAGATACACAAAAGGCCCATAACAACATCAAAAAATGCTCAACATCATTAGCCATTAAGGAAATGCAAATCAAAACCACAGTGAGATATCACTACATACCCAATAAGATAACTATCATAAAAAAGGCATACAATAATACAGGATATTGAGGAACTGGAATCCTCATACACTGCTGGTAGGAATATAAAGTGATGCAACAAGGTTGGAAAACAGCCTGGCATTTCTTCAGAGGTTAAACATGGAGTTACCATATGACCCAGCAATTCTACTAGGTATACACTGATTAGAAATGAAACATACATCCACATACAAACTTGTACATGAATGTTCATAGCAGCATTATTCCAATAGCTGAAAAATGAAAGCAACTTAAATGCCCATCAACATGAATAAATAAAATATGGTATATTCACGATATGTACATAGTATATATGGTATATACAATGGACTATTACTTGGCAATAAAAAAAATGACGTTCTGACACGTGGTAACAACTTGGATGAACCTCAGAAACTTTATGCTAAGTGGAAGAAGCCAGTCACGAAAGACCACATATTGTATGATTCCATTTATATGAAAGGTCAGAGTAGGCAAATCTTTGAAGACAGAAAGTTGAGTAGTGTTTGTCTAAGGCTGGGTGCAGAGGGGAAGAGAGTAGGAAGTAACTGCTAATGAAACTGTTTTTGTGGTGATGAAAATATCCTAAAATTAGGTTGTAGTAATGGTTGTAAAATTCTGTGAATACGTTAAATTGTGTATTTAAAGTACACATTAAATTGTGTACTTTACACAATTGAGTACAGTGCTAAAAAGATTGATTGAGTCAGTGCTAAAAAGAGAGGGACAATTTAAAGTACACATTAAATTGTGTACTTTAAATGGGTGTGTTTTATGTTTATATGAATTATATCTCAATAAAGATATTTTTAAATAAAATGCATAAGAGTCCAAAAGAAACCAATTTCAATGACATTCAGTTATCAGAATATTAAAAAACAAAGATGTGCTATAATAATATATGTGCTTCTTTGTTGTTAAATTATAAGATGTAGCAGCAAGTCTGCTGCCGCCATAATTTTGAAATAGTAACTAGTGAATATGGCATTTTAAGATATAAGCAACAAATGTAAAAACAATAAGAAAATGTCTGATTTTTGTTCATGAAAACTCACCAGCACTGCTAGTATTCTGTTTTCTTGCCTACGTTAGTAATCGAAGGACTACACGGCCAACTTAAGCCTACAAATATGAGGAAGTGACACACAGGGCAGAGGTTGGGGAGATCCTGAAGGAAACCCTAAATTTCAATTAGAGGACAGTGAAAATAATGATGTAATTTTTTCCCTTCCAAATTCCTGGATACCCCAAATTCTGTGTATAGGGCCCCTGGGGGGTATATCAAGAGAGTTAGTAAGAAAGCTGGTTTAAAATTCACGCTTTCCAACACAGTCCAGTTCTTGAATCCAACCCTTTTTTCCTCTCTTTTAAAGGGGATTAGATAGAAAAGAAAGAATTTTATGTAAACTACTAGATTGAGTCAGTGCTAAAAAGAGAGGGACCTGAGATTTGCTTGTCTGGGAGTTTCTAAAGAAAAAAAGGATTTTGACGATGACCCACTTTCCTACTTTGTCCCCGCCCCAACCCATTACCACACCCACTCCTACAATGCTTGTGTACCACCACCATCAAATGATGCTATAATGTTTCTCCTTTTCAATAGAAGGCATTGATTTAGAGAAATAATTGTTAAGAGCTCCAGCGAAAATGTGAATCTTGAAGCTTTCTTAGAGGGAATATTTTTAAGTGTTTACTTTTGAATGCCCAGCAAGACAGAAAAGCTGCCAGCAGAGATTGAATCAGTTGGAAACAGGGTGGGGTAACCAAGCTCAAACCACTGACTTTAGATTTTGCAGAAATTTAGCCACTTTTCAATTAAGGAGAGTTTACCAGGGCATGCTACCTCTCTCTCTCTTTTTTTTTTTTATTCTCACCCAAGGACATGCTTAACTGATTTTAGGGAGAGGGGAAGGGAGGGAGAGAAACATCAATCATGTGCCATGATGGGACTAAACCTGTAATTTAGGTGTGTGCCCTGACTGGGCATTGAACCCGCATCCTTTCTGTTTATGGGATGGTTTATGGGATGCTGCTCTAACCAACTGAAACACACCAGCCAGGGCAGGGCATGCCATCTTTAGAGACAGCTGCAGGTACGTGTGGTGGCTAAGAGGTAGACTGGAGGGAAACAGAGGCAATCAAGTTGTTTACCTCTATTGTATTCAAATTACAGTAAATATGAGATGATTACAAGATATACACACAAATGAGTAAATAATTTTTCAAAAAGAGAATAGAATGTATGACATTCCTGCCATTATTTGAAATCTGGGGCAAGGAGGTGTTTGGGTCCTGCATTGAACCGTGCCGTCCTTTCAAATCACCTCCACCATGTAATATGATACTGCCTGATGGAGTAGTAGAACCTGGACTGTGGTTTGGGGTTGGGCATTGAGACTGGTGGTCATGCCTCAGCAGGTGTGGCACAGTTTGTTGGGTGTCATCCTACACACTGAAAGGTTGCTGGTTTGATTCCAGGTTGCCTGTTTGGTCCCAAGTCCGGGCACATAGGGAAGGCAGCCAACTGATACATCTCTCTTACATCGATGTTCCTCATCCTTTCTTTCTCCCTCCCTTCCCCTCTCTCTAAATATCAAAAATTAAAAAAAAAATAGAAAAAAGGCTGGTGGTCACTGTAGAATTGGAACTTAAAAGGTTAGGCAAACCACAATTATATTTTCTGAATGAAAAAAAAGAACGTGTTATGACTATGGGGTTGTATAGTTCTTTCTGTCCTCAAAAATTCTTTGGGCAATATACTCTGTATACCAAAACACTGAAGTCAAAAGTACAGGATATTTAAAGTTAACACTATCTTTAAAATCCAGGGTGAATGGCCATCATAAAGATATCCCAGATTAAGAGAATTGGGAGTGCAGTAAAAATGTACAGAAACGGGGGAAGATCCAGATCAAGTTCAACAGCCAGGATTTCAAACCAAAGTAAGGTCAGAACCCAATAGTCGAGGTCCAGAGATGGAGGTCCAACACTCAGAGCAAGGGTCAGGGCAAGCCACCAGTCAGAAACCAATCCATAAGGAGAGGTAACCAGATGCACTCAAAGATTCTGGCAGACCAAACAGCCACCCCAGGGCGAGGCTCCAGTAACAGGAGCTCTCTAGGCACTGATGGAGAGGGGCAGGCAGGTAAGACAGCTGACAAGGCTAGATAACAGGACAGCTCCAGCCTCAGGTGATTAGCTGATTCCTAGAGATTAGAACTTAATCCCTACAAGGATAACCTGAATCTGCAAATGGGAGGAAGGGAGAGATGGGGCAGAGGTTAGGGAGTGGTGGAAAAGATGGAGGTGGAGCATCAGCTGCTTCTGATGGGCAAGATCCTGACAAATTATTATATATAGACAGAGTTATATACAGATTATATTATTAGCAACAAGAAAAATAGCTGATGTTTATATAGCATTTGTGCTTACATAGCACTTATTTTACTCTTTCTCGATGGTTTATAGTGATATATCATCATGGCTTTAATTTGCATTTCCCTAATGTTGAATATATGTATATACATTTATTTTATTTTGCCAATTTTTTTTTACTGATGTTCGAACACAATTGTCCCCATTTTCCCATCACCACTTTTCCCCGCCCTACCTGTTGAATATATTTTTATTTTCCATCTATGTATCATCTTTATAGAATTGTCTCTTTATGTCTTTGGCCCATTTCCTAATTTAACCCTTTACATATGTTAGTTTATTTAACGTTTACAACAAGCCTAGTATTATTATTATGTTCATTAGGCAAAAGAGGAAACTGCGGCACAGAAAAGTTAAATGATTTGCTCAAGGTCAAATAACTAGTGAATGGTTAAGTTGAATTTCAAGGTAGGCACTGGCTTCTCTCTTCCTCACTATTCTATAGCCCCCTCAGTGTGTGTGTATACACATTTTTATACTTGTGTGCATGGGCACACATGCACACACACACACAATCATGTTGGAGCTTGTTTGTACTGGCTCACGGGAGCCAAATGAGCACCTCTTTTCCCAACTCTATATTCAGTGGCATCATATTGGTAGCTTGACATTGGCCGTGGAGGGAGGATTTACAGGGTGGAAATTGACAAATTGGGACTTTATTTTTTTGAAGCGCTGGCTAACCAGCATAACACAGGGTATGCATATCACATAGATACACATATATATGGATAGGCATGTATAGTATATGTAACAAAAACCAAATAAATTCACATCCTAAGCTACAAATGAATTAAAAATCCCCAACTATGAAACAAAGTTTAAAACTACTAGATACAAGAAATATATTGTCTCTTTTTGCTTGTATAGTAACTTTATTTTGACCTACTTTCCTTCACACCCAGCCTATACTGGTCAAAGATCAAATAAAAAGATTTCTTTGGAAGGTACTTGCTATAAAATGTTAAATTAAATTTCAGTTAAAAAAATGCCTCGATATGGTTCTGTGGACAACACTATAAGATGGGTCTCTATCAGTCTTATACCTGCTATGTTTCTAAAAGAAAAACACTGATTTAAAAAAATCTGATGTTTGCAACTACACAATTACTGTTTGTTTTTTCAGTTAGACTCATGATAGAGTCAGTAATGAAAATAATACATCACAATGTCTCTTTACGGCTTTTGATGAAATGTGCCTATGGGTTGCTGTGAATTTTAACATGCAATTCATTGCCTGGGCTCTGCACAACTTTTATCGTTTAACTTAATAAAATCCTCCAGATGTGGATTAACTTCCTTTCCTCGGTATTTACTATTGCGTCATCTGCAATGAAATGGGAACTGTGAGCATTTTGATGAGTGGACTGAAAGATTTCTAAATCTCACTCTAGCTTCTTATAGTGAGCCCCATTATGTGCAGTAACCTGATTTTATACTTTCCTACAGTGGAAATCAAACCTAAAGAGATGTTATGCCACGTCATACAACAGGGCAACGTAAGTAGGCAGCTCTTCCCATGGCCTTGAATCCTCCTGGCTGGATGAGTACCACAGAGTGAGCGCAAGGCTGGAGCTCCGGCTGGAGCAATGAGGACATGAACAGATTCTGTACTGATGCTCTCATCACAAGAGGATGGAGTCAGTAGGTAATAATAATACATGGGACTGGGTCCTTTTTTGCCTTAGCAAAACAAAATGTGTAAATTTTACTTAGCCTAATTGCCTAATGTCCAGTGTTCTGTATTTAACAAAATGTATCCTGGGGGAAATGGTCATTGAACAGATTTGAGTACAGTCATTACTCATAATCATGGTGAGAGGCAATGGAGTCCATCTGACTGCTCTCGGGTTCTGACTGCATCTCTTCATCTCAAAGGACAGAGCTGAACACAACTAGCTTATTATTATTATTTCAAGTTTACATAAATAAAAAGGGGTCCTTATGCATGAGTTGGAGGAAAGCAAAGCTCAAAGTAAATATATTCATGTATTTCATAAACATTCATGTGTTTCATAAATAGTTAAGGAATTGAATCAAAATAAAAGAGCACGACTAGATAGAAACATTAGTTAAATTTTACCCCAAGCCAGTTGAAATGAACTTAAAAAAAAAACAAACTTTATTTTCTCATATACTGCCTTTGGATTCCTGATATTATGCTGGAATTACTTTACAAACCCTAGTATATTTATTTATCTTGATAGACAAAGCTATTATAAAATCATTCATGAGATCGCCCAATTCGCTGGTGTTTTTCTGGTTTTATTGGACATAATAAATTGATTAAGATTGGGAAGAGCTCAGTAATAATGAGTACTCTGCTTGTGCCATTTAAAGAAAACTGGAAAAGAAAAAAGATTGAAAAGAGGAAAAGGTAAGCAAAAGATACTAGAGAATATAAATTTACTAAACAGAGTTAGAGAGAGCAGGTTCAGTCCCAGTTTTATTCTTGTTGCCATATAACTTAAACTTTTTAGAGAAAACCAAGCCTTGAAATCTTTTATTATTACTATTATTAATTATACTTTCTTATTCTCCTAATATAAAATAGAAAATAGGATAATAATTCTTGAGGTATGCATAGATATATACGTGAAGAATTACCATAGAGATTAATTTTAAGCACTTTGCAAATTTCAGAGTGTAATGCTTTCATTAGAATATTAATTATTTCTCTGCAAAGAGTGTAGGAAATATCATGGACTTGCCGGTCCTTTATTAGATTATTGATATCCTGAAGTTTAGATATCTCAACACAGCACACATACAATAACCCAAAAAAGATATTGTTACCCACCAAAACATAAAGACCAAGAACTTTTTCAGTGAGACCCTCTGAGATTGTTTTTTTCCCCCACTAGTGTACTGTAATTCTTCTGAGATCCATCCATCCAAGTTGTTGCATGTATCAATAGTTTCTTTTTATTGCTGTGTAGTATTCCATGAGATAACGTACCATAGCTTAACTATTCACCCATTACCACTAGCAATATACGACAGAGCCAGTTTCTCTGCCAGCATTTGGCTTTGTTTTATTTCAGTGTTTATTTTTAGTCTTTGTGTTTTATTTTATTCTCATACAATGGTTTATAGTGATATATCATCATGGTTTTAATTTGCATTTCCCTAATGTTGAATATATTTTTATTTGCCACCTATATATCACCTTTATAGAAATGCCTCTTTATGTCTTTGGCCCATTTTCTAATTGGATTATTTGTTTCTTACAGCTGATTTTTGAGTGATTTTGTAAATTGTTTTATTTACTGATTTGAGAGAGAGAGAGAGTTATCGTTCCGCTTATTTGTGCATTCATTGATTGACTCTGGTATATGCCCTGACTGGAGATTGAATCCAAAACTTTGGAGTATTGGGATGATGCTCTAAACCAACTGAGCTGCCTGACCAGGGCTCTTGAGTGATTGTTTTTAATGGTCCTTTACAAGTGTTTGATTTGCAATACTTTCCAAAGTACTTTTTGATTTGTAAACACTTTCTTTCAGTCTGTGTCTTGTCTTTTCATCATCATGTGGGATCTTTTGCAGAGCTCAAGTTTTTAAGTTTGATGAAGTCCAATTTATCAGTCTCTCTCTATGGATTGTGCTTTGAAGGTAACATCTAAGAACTCTTCACCTAGCCCTAGGTTCCAAAGAGTTTCTCCTTTGTTTTTATCTAAAAGTTTTATTATTTGACATTTTACATTTAAACCTATGATGTATTTTGAATTAATATAAGGTGTAGGGTTTAAGTTGAAGTTCATTTCTTTGCCTGTGGATGTCCAATTGCTCTAGCCCCATTTGTTGAAAAGACTTTCTTGCTTTTGCATCTTTGTCAAAAATCAGTTAGCCATATTTAATGTGGATCCATTTCCCTCTGCTATTGCATTGATCTATGTATCTATCCTTTGGCAATACCACACTGGTTTGTTCATTGTAGTCTTAACATTTAAGATGTAGTTTTAAAAAGCACTTCTCTGAATAATTGCTATCTTTGTTTTTTGGAGTGCTTATGTGTTCCAGGCCTTGTTTTAAGTGCTTCACATGCATAAATTCATTTAATCCTTACAAAATCCTATGAGATGATAATATTTAGGCCCATTTTATAGGTGAGAAAACAGAGTGCAGAGTCGTTAAGTAACTTTCTTAGAAGGCAGGTTCGGAGCCCAGGCCCATACGCACCGCTACCACGTTTTATTGCCTCTCTGAAGTGAACAGATTTCTACCTTCTCACAGAATTGCTTTTACTGGACTCTGCTTTGGCATTTTGCCATCAGTCTATGTTGAGAGACGTGATAAGAAACATCTCTGAGAAACTTATTGCATTTACTGTAGGCAAGTCAGTAAGGATGTGGTTGACTGTGTCACATGGTGTCCTCTTTAGGAGGACAGATGGGAAAAATGTCTCTCAGGTCTCAGTACCAGGAATAGATATATTTTTCCTGAGTAAGTGGTTTGTTTTTATCTCTTGGACATTGTGAAACTGTATAAATGATTACATTTCCCATTTTGTGCTGGCTGCTAAAAAGCTCAGAACCAAATTTTCAGCCTATCTTTAGCAATGATGTGTACCGCATCTATTATTACTTCTGACTTCATTCTTTTCTCCCCTAATTTTCTCTTTTCCATCATTTCCTCTCTAACTCACTTTTTTCCACTTTAATCTTTTTAAAAATGAGAAATATACAAGCACATCACATTAAAAAATCAAATACAAGGCTTTTAACATCAACAACAACGAAAAACCCCAATATGGCAGTCTCTTTGCCTACTCCTCTCATCTCTGGTTTCTACTCTGCCTAGCCAACGAGGTTCATATCTTTTATTCTGGGGCTTACACTGTTTTTCCTTTCCCCCTGACTTTTCAGTTTAAGTATTACCTCTCGATTTCCTTACATGGGGATAAGATTTCATTTTTTATACCACCCTCTACACACCCTTCACCTGTAACCATCCTCCCATTTTAATGATATCACAATTTTGGTTAAACCTGTTTTCAGTGTTTACATTGTTGTGCCTATGGAAATATTGTTCCTAGACGAGCTGCTTACTGTTCACTTTGTGTCTTATGTAATCATTTTGTTTTCCCTTAGGTTAATAATTGTCTTTTTTAAACTTCAGTTTCCATACAGCAATCACTAATTTCAGCCAAGTCCTCTGACAGAACTATAAATCTCTCTATCAGTTTTGTTTGTTTTCTCATAGGCGTCTCTTCTGGATGTCATCCTGGAGCCTTTTGTTGTCCAGCTCCATTCTGGACCGGTTGATTTCTGGGCCAGTGGTCCCACTGTCATCCTGGCACTTCCTTTTCTCATCATTTTGAGAATTTCTTTTGCATCTCTGTTTTGTTGGATCTTCTGTTTCCTTAAGTTCATGTTTTCCTCTTGGTTTGCTAACTTGCTTTGACGAAGGTCATCCTGCAATAGCTTCCTGAGGAAAAGTTCATGAAAGGTAATTTTTTGAGACCTAAAATGCCTGAAAATGTCTTTATTTTAATAGCACTTGGATGATGGCGTATAAAGTTCTAGGTTAAAAATAATTTTCCTTCTGAATTTCAAAGGCATTGCTTCTTCTTGTCTAGCTTCCCAGGTTGCTACTGAGAAGTTTGACACTAATACCTCCTATGAGACTCCAGGTTTGTTTGTTTTCTTCTTCCTGGAAGGTTTTGAGATCCTCTTTTCTTCCTAATGTTCTGAAATCTCATGATGATACACCTTAGAATAGGGTCTTTTTTCATCCAGTGTGCAGAATGAACCTCGATACCGTGGCCCTTTCAATCTGAAAACACATTTCCTTCAGTTTTGAGAAATTATCTTGTATATTCTTATTTTAGTAATTCCCTCACCTCCATTTTCTCTGCTTACTCTTTCTAGAACTCTCGATTCAGTTGTTGGATTACTCAAACTGATCTAATTTTTTTCTTATCTTTCCTTTTTTTCAAGTTTCTTAACTTTGTCTTCTAACCCTTATATTGCATCTTAAAACTTCTGCTACAATATTTTTATATTTTAAAGTTCTTTCTGGTTCTATGATTGCCCCCTTCCTCTTGTCCCCATTTTCGTTTTGCTTTGTTTTTAAATGGCATCCTGGTCTTGTTTCACGGATGCAATCTCTTCTCTTTCCTCTCTCTAGGACATTAATTTTGGTATTCGAAGTTTCCTTTTATATTCTCCCTCTGAACTGTTTTTTGTTTGTATTTCACATTAGTGACTTTTCAGAAACAGCTGTCTATTCGTATGTAAGAGCGAGGCACTTACATGCCCCCCAAGGGTGGGCAGAGCTCACTGACTGTTGTGCTTCACAGCAGCACCACATTTCTTTTGAGGGGAGGGGCCTCCAAATGTCATTATTTGAAGACCTTTTCTCTTAAACTGGTCAGTCAATCAGATAAATTCTTTTGCACGGGAGTTTATAAGTCTGGCTTCTAGCCTTCTGGGAGCTTTTCAGGGGAAAAGGGATGGAGGCTGGGAGGGAAGGGAGTGCATTATTCCTTACGGAAACTTCCATATAATCCCCCTGTTTTCAGCTGTGCCTGGTGCACTAAGCCCAGATTCTTTGACCCAGGGTCTCAAGAGAATAAACTTCCTGGCCTATTCTGGGATAGTAGAAGGGTAACCACTTGTCTGTGCTTTGTTGGGAAGATCTAGAGTTCTAACTAGTCATTAAGCATATTTTCAATCCACGGACACAATCTTTTCTTTCCATCCATATCCCATACTCCTATCTTCAGAGGTGTCTGGTGCCTCTGATTTCAGAGTTTTCCAGGTAATTTGTCTTCCTTCTTTCAGCATTAAAAAAAATTGTCCCACTATGAGCAAGCCTGAATCCTGATTCAGGAGCAAAACAAGATTGTGAAGTTGAAGTCAAAGAAATGGTACCTCTCATAGGTAAAAAGATGAGCAAAAAACAAGAAAGGCTTCTGCAACGGAAAGAGTCATCATATTAAAGTTTCAGTCTTTGTCTTCTTTCTCTTCATATTTCTGCATGTGAAATGACTATACTTTGAGAAAATGTGCTGACAAGTAGTAGTTCCCTCTTCTGACCCCAAACTATGCCCTGAGAGAGAAGCAAGGCTATATATGGGAGAATGAATTACAAGGTCAGAAACCTGGAGGTGGTAGAAAGGTTGAGAAGTGTGTCCAGGCTCCAGGACTAAGGTCAACAACAATGTGAGGATGGAGAAGGTCCAAATTTGTGTGGGTCTTGATTTAGAAGTGCACGAGAGGGCCTGATGTCTTCAGGAGCTACTGGGGAGGGGGCTGGGTTGTGGTTTCCAGCTGCCCTGTCCAGCTGGCCTTTGAAGACTGGCTGGTTGATAGAAATCTACCGGTTAGGGGCATTTCACTTTACTACACTAAACATAGTGGGCCTTTACAAAACCTGGAGGCCTTCTACACAAAGAGAATGCTGTTAATATGCTCTCCATCGAAGGGCATGAGCTCTGGCTTGTTGTTCCAGTGGGATGTGCTGCAAGACTCAGCCAGACCAGCAATCTGCTGCCAACTGTAGCCCCTAGGGAGGTTTCAAAAAGGAATGATTGTGCCCCTAATATCACATTTAATAACCTTAAATAACGGTAGGTATAGCTTAGCTTCCCTTAAGAGATGACTCATAGTTGGTACACAAGAAATTTCCTGAAGGAAGAAATGAGGTTTAATTTCCATTGATAGCTTTGTCATCCAGACATTTTAAAGTGTAAAACAACAACAACAAAATAGGAAGTATAATACAGAGATTAACTATAAAAAGGTGTTGAAATCCTAGCAGGCAGAGGAACTGGAAGACACAGTGGAGTCGGGAAGTGACTTTACTCTGATCATGAAAGAAAAGCACTGGGGGCAGAGGAAAGATACAGAGACACAAGATGGTGTCTGCTGGCCAGAGGAATCTAAGTTCCCCTCCTCCTGGTGACACTGGAGATATTCCCACAACTCTCTAAGCATCTGGAACTTATCTGACTCTGGGTGGAGGGAGACAAGTGACAGCTAGTGGGACCTGTGGCTTTCTGGAAAGATGGGATAGAAAAGCTCAGGGCCGGACAACTAGAGAGCTGAAGAAGAAAGGAAGTGGCCATTAGACAGAGGCAGAACTGACAGGCCTCCTGGTTGCTTCTGGTATTCAGCACGTGCAACGGGGACCCAGAAAAACAAAGTCTCTGAAAGGAGAAGAAATTGTGCCAGTGTTGGTGAGGTGAATGAGCATTCCAGACATAGATGACCCAGGAATTCTTAGTATTAACACACAGCCTTATGTGCTAGATAGTATTTTGTCCTATTAAAAATATCCCCAAACTAACATAACTGTTCTATACTGAACCTCCCAGAACCAGACCCTGAGATGGATATTTGAATGCAGGAAGCTTACTGGGGAGGACCTAGGGATTCATACCAGAAGAGAGGCGAAGGAAGCAGGATTGGGCAGAAGGAGGGATTGAACAGCAATGTAGTCACAACAAAGGTCTCTCAGCCAATTCCATGGGGAAAGAGGGCTGAGCCTTTATACCTGGGCAAGGACTAGTCATTGGATGTTTGGCTGCCTATCAGCTCACACAAGGTGAAGCAATTCTTCAACTGAGAACAGTATCAGAAGAGTCTCCTGAGAGCTAACAGCTGTCAATATTCCTAGCAGCTGAGGGAATTAATGATTGCCTCAATCCAGAATGGAGGACTGAGTGGCACACCATGGCATCTATTATAGCCGATCCTTTGCACTGGATGCAGTCACTTTATATACACTCTAGGAAGAGCTCCTCTCAGATCCTGGGATAGTGGGATAAACAACAGCCCCTGGTGCTTACCCAGTCTAAAGACACCAATTGATAATCATTGCTTCCCCGCTCTACAACCCGTTTTTGTTTCCCTCACCCTTTGATCTGTTGTCTAGTTGGCTTGCCTGGTGGGCCTGTGGTTACCATGCCCTTCTCAGGCTGTTTCTGTTTCATTTACTACCAAAATTGGGCAAACAACTACCCAGTCAATCACAGGCACCTCTAAACCCACAGAGTTCCGAGTTGCTGGGACAAGAAGCATAAATACCAAAAGTGGGTCACTGTGAGTGATGGTAAGTAGGGCCCAGGGTCACTTCTACTTCCTTCCTTCCTTTGGATTCCAGACCATGTTTTATACCTTTTGAGAACACAGGTTCGTGTAATAGTTGTTAATTTGTGGTGTTTGCTGCATCTTGGAAGATGTTACTGCATGGTATCACCTCCAAAGTGGAAGCTCAGTTGCACCTTCAAAAGGCCATTTCATCACCTGTCAGGCTGGCGGCTTCTGTGTAGTGTGGCATGAAATAGGAAGGGTGGATCCCGTGGTCATGTACCACTGCTGCACCTGTTGTTATGAAATGGATTCCTGGGCTCAATAAAAATATTGCATGTCAGTAGATCAAACACTCTCAGCGGTTCTAGTTGAGTCCCTGAAGGCCGGAAAGGCAAACCCTGTATCCCAAATATGTATTTATTCCAGTCAAAATTAATCATTGCCCCTTCCAGTGCAATTTGCCATCAAGAGGCTGGTTGGTTTCCTGGAAGAATGGTGTGGCATGGGGGGCTCAGTGTTGGTCTCTCTTTGTGGGAGGTTGGACAGAGGGAGGAGTAAGTGGTGGAGTTGCAACAAAGGCTCCCTAGGGAGCTCTGGCCAGAGATGACCCTTCAGAGGTGCCCTTCCTTGAGGCAAGGGAGTCTGGTCTTTATTGTCCTCCCTGCCCCACCCCCCAAACATTGTCCAGTTGTTAGAAGTGGCTGACCCCAAGGAGAGAGGGGCATGACCTTGGGCAAGGCTCTTTCTTGAGTTGAAGGAAAGCAATTCTCAGAGAGACACTCATCTGAGAGCTGTCAGCCAACTCCCACTGCAGGTGGGGGAATGAGTGCTTCCGTCCTGAAGGGGAGAGGAAGGGGGCCAGCGTACCACAAAATGCATTACAAACTAAGTGGTAGGAATTCCCGTGCTAAATTTCAGCTGTTCCTAGGAGTTCTGGGATGGGGATGGATTGGAGAAGGATAGAGAATTGTGATATATGTCATGTGCCAGATTTATAGTTGATTATCTGTGAAATTTTATTGAAAATTGCACAGGCTATTGTTTTATATGTATTTAACCAAATTAGATTCGATGCAATAGATTAAAGAAGTACAAAGAATGGCTTTATCATAAGATATACATCATTTACAAGATTCTGCTTACTGTCTTTTAAAATCTTTATTGTTGTATAGACATAATATTTACATAGTCATATCAAGAAGTTTTCATTCTATTTTAAGCTCTGGTTTTCTTTTCCATTAATACACATTGTTTATAAAATCCATTATTTTATCAGCAATTCAATATTCTACCATATTAACATATCAATATTTTCATAATGACTTACTGCCTTTTGGGGAGGCATTGGCTTATATCTAGTTTTTCACAATACTAATTAGTACAGATACAAAAAATAGTTTTAGAAATATTTCTTTTTTATCCCAAAGTAGGATTAACACTTTGGGATGTGTTAGAAAGGTTTTTCTAACATATGCTGCTTTTTAGAAAGGTTTTCTTAATTTTTAGTACTATAACCAACGTTCAAGTACTCGTTTATCAATTGTTATGCTTACATTGGATTTTTTCTCACTTTTACTTTTGATAGTAGAATGAGTTGTTACGTCATCATTGTTTTAAATTCAGTTTCCTTAATTATTAGTGAGACGGAGACTTTTCTCAGGAGTTTCTTTACTTTTTGTATTTTTTGTTATGTATCGCTCCATAAAAGGGTGCTAACTGTCCGTATTTTTATCAGTCCCTTGTATATGATAGACAATAAGCTTTACTTGACATTTATTTTTGGTGGTTTCTCATTCCATTGCTCTTTATCTTGAATTCACTTTTTAATTCGTTGATTTTGTGTTTCATAACTTAAACTCACTTGACTCTGTCATTAATAATTTTTTTAAATGCTTCAATATTCCAAAAGTGACATCTTGTTTTCTGCTAATAAAAGCATAGTATTGTATTGTCTTCTATATTTAATGATACATTTTTGAAAATTTTACCTTCAAATGAAAATAGATTTCAGTTTAACAATTGAACTCTGAATCTATTCTGGCACATAGTATAAAGTGTGGTAATATATTTACATTCTTTTAAATGATATCCAGTTTCTCCTATGTTGTTTAATAAGGATTTATTTATTCACTGCTTCTTTCACAAAGTCTTTTATGTATTAACCTACTGCATAGATTTGAATTTATTTCTGAGATGGCCAATTTGTTTAATTCATCTACTTTTAAAAAAATAGTATTATAAGACTCTTCCCTGTTATTTCTCCCATAAGAAGTGAACTACTTTTCGTTTTAAAATCTATGCATCTGAACATAGGTAGATGCATATGAATACAGAGATAGAAAAAAGGTCTGGAAGGTTAACCTTGAATGGCTGGATTACAGATGAGCTTTATATTTTTCTTTTCACTTATTCATAAATTCTAATATATATTACATTACAATGAACACATATCACTTCATTACTTAAAAAGGGAGAAACTCTCCAAATAAGATAAAGAAAACAAAAATATTAATCATGTAATAGAAGACAATTATAAAGAAAAGAAAAAGAGAGGGCAGGCTGGGAAATATGTCACATCAGGGGCAAATTCAGATAAACTGTAGTTGCTCCCAAGTCCCTTTTATCTGACTATACTTAACACCATCCAGCACGCTGTGTACGTGAGCACGTCTCTGCATAGTTGCTCCTGCCTTTGCGGAAATGTCTGTCTCAGTCCTGGAATCTATTTTCTATGATGGCAACTGTACATGCCTTTGGCTTTCGACCCAGTTGGTTACCACACTGACTACTGGTCATTGATTTCTTTCCGGATTCCTGATATTAGATTTTGCTCTGCATGCTGGGGTAACTCTGCTCAAACCTCTTTGTAGTCCTTCCTCATTAGTCAACCCACCTCACCTACACCATCCACCCACTCCCAGCTCCACCAGCTTCTGTCCTATTCTCAGCTGCACCCCAAAGTTTGGGGTGACAGACCATCTGCTCAAAACAGCCGTGCCCTGAACGTGTTTTTTTGGACCAGATGTGGATACCTGACCATAAGAGAAACAGCTTGTGATTTGTACACTCTGGCTCAAACAAGACAAAACAAGCAAACAAACAAACAAAAAAATGGTCTGGGTTGGAGTTGGCAATGTAGCAACCAGTGTCCAATCAGGAAAACAGAAACCACTGCAGATATGTTACACAGAAGGGGTTTAATTCAGAGAATTTGTTACACTGCTGTTGGAAAGTTGGAAAAGCAAAAAGGGGGAAACCAGGAAAACCAATTACTACCTCTCAAACAGGGAGAGCAAAAGTGCGGAGGTGGTATGAGCATTCTCTACGCTACCTCTGCTTGAGACTGAATAGGAGGTAGAATGAGGTGTCACCCAGAGTGTGGGGCTAGAGGGGAGGCACCAGGAGGTGTTCTGTTGAGATAAGGGAAGAGCTGCATTTGTTCATAGTTTTAGTGCAGTGAGGCACAGTCTACCCTTGGTTTCCACCCCTAGCTGAGGTAAAATTGCTTGTTATAGATGTCTTCTCTTACTTGAGCTACCTTGAAGGAAGCCTGTGTTTTGCAAACAAAAAAGCCCTCCCCAGGCGCCCACCGCCTCTGAGGAGTCCTGCTCAGGCCTCTTCCCCCACGTTTTCCTTCACCGTGCTGACTCAGAGCCTCCCTTTCAATTAGGAGTTGCGCTGCCCAAGAGTTTTAATCATTGCTGGTACATGAGACATCACAATGTTTTTAAATCCAGGGAAGGGAAGTTCTGCAACATTATCTTTTTTCCTCCCAGAACACCACCATTTGTATGCTTCTTTTCAGTGCATTGTACAATTATTTTGTATTTATAAAACTCCAAATGCCCTGCTAATCAGCATTGCATTAAATCTGTGAATGGGAAGCGTTACCATATCATTTGTTTAGTCTTTCCAGTTATGAGCAGGGATGGCTGTTTCTGGAGCATGACTTCCTTTTAGTGTATCATTAAGGCTTTGGATTTCTCTTTATAGTTCTTGTTAGGTTGGCAAGAACTATTTACATATTTACATTACATATTTAAAATATATTTAAAACATATATATATATAAACATATTTAAAACATATATAAAACATATTTAAAATATGTAATGGGGGGTTGGGGTTTGAGTTGTGAAAGGAATGCATTTTACACTTTTGTTCCTGGCTATTGACTGTAACAACTTTTAAAATTGGTGTGTTTCCTGCTGACCACTTGAGAAAATGAGGAATTGTCCAGGGTGAGAAGAGGTGCTTAGCAGAGATGGATTTGTGTTGCCTGTTTGCTTTCACATATTTGTGTCTCTTGTGGACAGTGTTTGAGCAGTGCCTGACCCATGTGAGCCATGCACGTGGCTCACAGCGGGAGCTTCACCATTTCCCTTTGTGAATAAGCCAAGTTAATTGACCTGTGTGGGGACCTAATCCATGTCCTTGCACCCTCTGAAGGCCCGGGCAGGATAGGCCTTTGCTTTCAGCAGCTCTCATTTCTAATAATTAGAGCTGCCTGGACTGCTTTGGGAGATATCATTCTCTATAATATGAAATTGAGATGCAGTTTTACAATCAATAATTAAACTTAATGAAGTACTTCTCTTCTTCCCTCCCCCAAATAGCTACAGTTAAATATATTCTATGGTATCTTAAAATTGAGAGAGATTTTAAAATTAAACTTTTTAATTTTTACATAACTGTAAATTTGTATGTCGTTGTAAAAAATAATACAGAAACAATGCAACCCTTACCAAGTGCGATAGTTTATTTTATGTGCCAATTTGATTGGGTTAAGGGATGTCCAGATGGCCAGTAGAACATTATTTCTGGGTGTGCCTGTGAAGATGCTTCTGGAAGAGATTAGCTTTCGAATAAGTCGACTGGTGAAGGAGCTCACCCTCTTCATTGAGAGTGAGTTGAGTATCATCCAATGCTTGCGGATCCGAGCAGAACAAAAAGGTGGAGGAAGGGTGAATTTGCCTTCTTGCTTGATCTGGGATATCCATCTTCGGCCCTTGGACATTGGTGTTTTTCCTTCTCAGACCTTTGGACTCAGGCTGAGACTTATGCTGCTGACCCCTGATTCTCAGGCCTTTGAAGTTGGACCTAACACTATCGACCTCCTTAGTTCTTAGGCCTTAGGGCTTGGGCTGAATTATACCACTGGGTGGTTTCCTGGTTCTCTAGCTTGCAGATAGCAGATCGTGGGACTTTTGGTCTTCATAATTGTGTGAACCGATTTCTGTAATGAATTGCTTCTTATATATCTATATAAATATATCAGTGTCTATATATATGTTTATATCTACTTGTGTATACGATTGGGTCTGTTTCTCTTGAGAACCCTAACTAATATACCCAGTTTCCCCAACAGGTAACATCTTGCAAAGCTACAGTACGGTATCACGACCAGGATATCGATGTCGTTACAGAACATTTCCATGACCGCAAGGATCCCTACGCTGCCCCTTCATAACCACACCCACCTCCCTTCCATTCTCCTCAGCTCCCACCCTGTTTGTCATCTCTGGCAGCCATTAATTTGTTCTCCATTTCCATAGTTTTGTCATTTTGAGAATAGTCTATAAATTGAATCCTACAATATGTGCATTTTTGGCTTTTTTCACTTATAATTCTCTGGAGATCAATCTTAATTGTGCGTGTACCAATAATGTTATTTTGTTGTTGTTGTCGAGTATTTCTTGGAATGGATATACCCAATTTGTTTAACCGTTCACCTACTGAAGTACATCTACGTTGTGTCCAGCTTTTGGCTATTACAAATAAAGCTGCTACAGACATTCATGTACAGATTTCTGTGTGAACATAAGCCTTCATTTCTCTGGGATAAACGTCCATGAGCGCAGTTGCTGGGTGGTGTGGTGGTTACATGTTTAGATTTTTAAGACACTCCCAGACTGGTCTCCAGATTGGATGTGCCATTTGACAGCCCCACCCACAACATATGAGTGATCTGGTTTCTCTGCAGCCTCACCAGCATTTGGGGGTACTTTTTTATTTTAGCCACTCTGAGTTTCCTAAATAGTTATGGTGCTATTCAAATGATTTATTTCATATTGGGTGAATTGGGTTACTTTGTGTTTCTCAAAGAATTGGTTCATTTCCTTTAGTTGTCAAATTTATATATGTTTGACAACTAAATGAATTGTTTGTAGTATTCCCTTCAAGTTCACTGATTTCAGCTCCCATCTTTGTTATTTCCTACCTTTTTGTTTGAGTTATTTTGCTCTTTTTCTAGGTCCTTGAATGGGAACTTAGATGATTAATTTGAGACTTTTCCACTTTTCTATATGTGCACTAGTGCTATAAATTTTCCTGGAATAGATATTTACATCACACCAGAAAACCCTGTTTATAGCTCCCTACTGAGGAATTCAATTGGATTCAGCAAATATTTATGGAGTGCTTGGGTCAGGCACAGCTCTAAATCCTCAGTATACATCGAGGAAAAAAATAGACGCAGATCTCTATTTTTGTGGAATTTACATTCTAGCAGGAGGAGACAGGCAGTAAATAACTAGCATAATCTATATACTAATGCTAGAAAGTGATCAGCGCAGGAACAAAAATCAGTACAGGGCAAGAGGGAATGGATACGTAGGGAACTATAGTATTGAAAACCACAGAAATTTGAGTAAAAATCTAAAGGAGTTAATCAAGTCAGTATCTATTAGAAGTGTGCTTCAGATGGATGGGGCAGCTAGAGCAAAGACTCTGTGGTAGGAGCGCACCTGGAATATCTAAGGAAAAGCAAGGAGCCAGTGTGGCTAGAGTGGAGTAGATAGGAGGAAAATGGTAAAGATGAGGTCAGAGCATAATGGGGGTCAGGTGGGGCCGGGGGCGGAGCTAAGCCTTTGGCTCTGGCTTTGAGTGAACCGGGAGTATACGAAGCAAAGGAATGACATGACCTAATTCAAGTGTTAAAAGAAGAAGCACTCTGGCTGCTGTGCCGGGAACAGAGTATGCCTAGAGGCAGATGACCTCTTAGCCGGCTATTGCAGTAATGCAAGTCAGCAGTGTGGCTTGGAGCAGAGTGGTAGCAGTGGGAATAGAGAGAAGTGATTACATCCTTAATATAATTTGAGAGTAGATCTAATAGGATTTCTTCATAGATTGGACTTGGGGTACTAGAAAAAGATAGGCTTCTAGATAACCAGCTTGATATAAATCATTAAACATAAGTTACCATATTTAATACCATACACAAAACTTCTGCTCCCTAAACCCCTGGCTATAGGGAGCAGAAGTTTCCCATAGCTTCTTGGACGATGGCAGGCACTGACCAAGGAGCAGCTGATCAATGGCTGGACCTTAGCCTATAAAGTATCCTGACATGAAAGTTTTGCTCAAATAAATGTCAGTTAACTGTGCCAGTGATTTTTTTTCTTTGGGGAATCAGAACTGAAGAGACAAAGAAAATAATAATCAGTGAGAGCAGAAGCTGCAAGACTCGGAGAGAGGGCAGTGTTCAGAGTTCATGAGTAAGCAGAAACCATAGATAAACAAGAGCTCTGAGCAAACAAAAGCCTTGAGGCAGCAAAAAGATACACAGAGTAATGACGGTAGTGATGAGTAAGAAAGCATCACAGTCTCAGGAGAGAGAGTCAATGGCCAGGGCTGCGTCACAGGCCAACCCTGGGGCCAGATGTGCAGTCAGCTGCTCCGTTACCAGAAGTGGGAGAATGGTGCTAGACAGACACACAGCACGGGTGCACACCAGCCACGTACAGTAGGCTGCAGTCAGCACCGTGGATGCCAGAACCACATAGGAGCCGAAATTAGGAGGGTGCAATGAGGCCAGAGAAATCAGAGGAAACCTGTGCGCTGAGAGAAGCAGGGAAGTGTAGCAGATGCTCAGAGAGAAGCAAGGGTGGCCGATGATGCAGCCACGTAGAAGTGGGCACTGCTTCTCATCTTCCTGTTTCAGTCCCATTCCAGAGGGCCTGGCTGTGCTGATTCCTGCACTTCAGCGACCCAGGAGCTTGCCCTTTGAGTTGGTTCAAAACACCTCCTTTTCTCCTTGAGTTAGTATGAGCAGTTTTTTACTTATGCTCTAGGCATAAAGATGGTACATTTGGCTGGAAATTTGAAAATTTCTTGGTATTTACTTATCTCTCAGGGTTGAGCAGAGCAGATAAAGTACCAAAGGCAACCATGCAGACATTTGGTATAAAAAAGAACAAACTGGAATCACGTGAAGCTTTTTACATACCTTGTCTCATTTAACTTGTAGCGTCCAGGAGGTTCCATGTTGGAGGCTCACAGCGGGTAAGTACCGTTCATCCTCATTATTCGTGGATTCTGTATTTGCAAATTTGCTTACTCACTAAATTGTATTTATTACCCCTAACCAATACTCCTGGCACTTTCCTGGTCATTCACAGACATGTGCAGAGCAGTGGAAAGATCGAGTTGTCCAACATGCACGTCCCCAGCTGAGGTAAACAAGGCAAGCCTCCGTCTTCTTGATTCAGCTCCTATACTGAAAACAAGTCTCCCTTTTAAAGTCTATTTAGTGTCACATCATTGTGCATTTTGTTGGTGCTTTTGCTGTCTAAGACCTCCAATCATAATGAAGTGCTGTCTACTATTCCTAAGCACAAAAAGAGCTGATGTACCTCTCAGAGACAACGTGTGTTAGATAAACATCATTCAGGCATGAATTATAGTGCTGTTGGCTGTGAGGTCAATGTTAATGAGTCAACAACATATGTTAAATAAGCTGTCTTTAAACAGAAACGCCCATAAAATGAAGTTATGTGTTGATTGGTTGATGACAATGTTATGACCAAAGATTTGTAGGAACCTAACCTGTATTTCCCCTGGAAGCAATAGTTCAGTATTTGCTAATTCATAGAGACTTTATCAAACAGAACTAGCAGGAAATGCAGGAATCACTGTAACACATGTAGGATCAGACAGTCTGTGGAAGAGGGGAGTGCCCAGCTCCAAAGCCATGCCTCTCACTCTGGAGAAATCGTGCTCATTCCATCCCACCGTGCCATGCTGCAGAAGAGAAAGAAAAGTTCCTCTGTTCAGCTTCCAGGGCTCTGTCTACTGCATAATGACGCCTTCCCTAGCGATTGTTGCCTTGTTGGAAAATGAACAGGTATGGAACAACTGTGAAAGATGTAGGATAATCTACGTTAGGGCTGGGGTAGTAATATATAGCACATCATCCTTAAATACATGTGGCAGACATTGCTAATCTATCATAGCTGCTTTTCCTGCTTCAGACCAGATGGGGTTTCACAATCCTTCTCAACAAAGGACTCTAGGCAATCACTATCAGTTGGTCAGAGTTGGCATCTAAGATGAAATCTTTACCTTCTTGCTTGCATGATGATCTGCGTCCTTATAAGATGAAGCACATCAGATCAGCTGTATCTGAGCTGAAGCAACCGTATCAGTCTGTTTCAAAGCCTAGACCCTTAGGGCAGCTCTGAGTGTCTGGCTGACTCCGCTTTGGAAGGTCTTCCTGTATTCATTTAAATAAGACTTTTGCTCCTGAAAGATTCATTCTGATGGGAAAGTTTTTCTTGTTTACCTCCGAATTGCCTGTGCCTAGAACACTGTTTGGCATAGAGGTGGTGTTCAGTGATGTTTGTTGAATGAATGGCTGGGCACCTAGGTCGACACCTACCTTCCCCAGGGAGAAAATGAAACTGAACTGGAGCAGCATTCTATTGAATCTTTCTGCCTCTTTTCTTCATTTCTCTCTATGTTCTCTCCTCCCATGGCTCACCTCTTTACCTTGTAAGATGAATCTTGGAACCCTGAGCAAGAGACGCATGGGGCCATACAAGGAAGATGAAGCATGAAGTATGCTGCTTGAACTAGGAGCTAGTTGAACTCTGGGACCAAACCCCATCCTTCAGCTTCTAGACCTGCTAGGCACCATTGCTGCCCATTCTCCCATAGGGCTCGGAACTCTTACCCCTCTATCTGCCCAGCTCAATTCCTCTTCCTGCACCCTATCTCCTTTCCCCTTCTTTTCTCCTCCATCAGTCATGGCAAATGGAGTTTGGGAGGAAATAGGAAAGAGGGGATGGGAAGTTAGACCAGGAAGAGATGGATATAGATGGATGGGAGCCTAAGGTGCGAATGTCACTTAGTGGGCCAGTATAGCATGGGAGTTAGGATTGAAAGAATGTTGTTAGATCTTTGAACTATGTCAGTTATTTTATTATCACAAGTGATTTTCAGTGATTATAATGTCTGCTCTGGTGTTGCAGGAACCATAGGAAGCCGAGCGCCCCAATCTGCAGCTAGTTATGGAGAAGTAATGCAGCACCTAAGGCAGTGGGAAGCAGTGATAAAACACCTAAGGGTGTGGGCTTTGAAGTAGGATTCAGCTGGGTTACCACTTGCGAGCTCTATGCTTTGGGACAGTCTCCTTAATCAGGCTACATTTTATTTCCTTTATTAGTAAGATGCAGATAATAATAGTATGTACCTTATAGGTCATGATGATGAAAAGAAATGAGGCCTCTAAAGTTTTTGTGAAGTATGTTTACTCAAATGGTATCTATTGTTATCATTAAATTAACATGATCATCGTGTGGCATTTACTTTTCTTTTTAGCTCTGAGGCTGAAAGCAAAATAAGCTGCGTTTCTTAGACTCTATGGGGAAGACAGGTGCTCATAGGGACATGAGGCTCTGTGTCTGAGGAGCAGTCCTGACAGCATAAGTGTCAGGAGGCCTGCAGGTTCCTCAGCAGGGCCTGTAGCGGGGGCTTCAGAGACCATGATTTTCCAGGATCACAGGGTGACTGACTAGGAAACGCAAGAAAGACTTACTTTGGGAAAGTTTGCCCACATTTCCTGCTGCCTTTCTTCTGCATGTGTGGAAGGTGAGGAGTGGCTGTCCCCAACTTAACAAAGAAACGAACCGATAAGCTGGAGAGATGGCCCTTATGCTAGTGAAAGCTTTGATACTTTTGGCTTTACCTCTCTAGCTTCTGTGATATTTAGTTTCCCGCGGCTGGACTCACTGATGCACATGCCCCAACACCACCACCGTCCTGTATAATGACCCAGGGTTTGCCCATCTCCCACTGATACTAGTTTTCTAATGCTGCTGCAACAAATTATCACAACCTTAGTGGCTTAAACAGCACAAATTTCTTATCTTACAATTCTGCAAGTCAAAAAAACAAATGGGTCTCACTGGACAGCAGGGTTTTGGAAGGAACGGTCTGTTTCCTTCCCTTTTCCAGATTCTGCATTTCTCGGTTCATGGCCCCTTCCATCTTCAAAGCCAGCAGTGGCAGGTTGACACCTTACATTGCGTCACTCCAACCTCCACATCCATCATCCCATTTCCTTCTGTCTTCCACTTCCCTCCCTGTTCCACATTTAAGGACTCTTGTGATTACATTGGATCCACCTGAATAATCCAGAATAATCTTTTTATTTTAAGGTCAGCTCATTAGCAACTTTATTTTCATTGGCAACCCTTGCCATAATTCCATAATTCCTCCTTGCCTAGTATCATGATATATTCAGAGATTCCAGGGATTAGGATGTGGATGTCTTTGGGGGCCATTGTGCTACCTTAAACAGCCATTATCCATTATGCCCTGCTGTCTGATTCTAGAATTAGGGCTGATACTAGGAAATTCCCCCTAAGACTGAGCTTGAGCCATCCTCTTTGTGATACTGTCCAAGAATCCCATGCCTGAGGAGCTGGTGTCTGGCCTGAACGGCTCCCTCCCCCTCACTTGACCTTTATATAAAGTGACTCAGTGCCTTACGCTGAGCAGGAGGGTGATCTGGCTGCTCTGTCCAAATGGGTGGGTAGGAGAAACTATTTATTTCTTCAACAATATTCAGTTTCTTTATTGTGAGAGCCAGGCTAATAGATGCAACTTTCCCTTAATGAGTATTTTTAAACACGAGAAGCCCGTCTATCCATTCTATGGCACAGCCTTATCAGATGGTACTTTCATTAACTCTATTAATGCCTAAGGACTGTTTATACAAATTACAATAATCATTAGCTGCCAGTTCCTAGAACTACCCACAGGTGATCTGTATTTCTTTTTTAAAAGATTTTAATTAATTATTTTTAGAGAGAGGGGAAGAAAGGGAAAAAGAGAGGAAAGAAGCATCAGCTAGGGACCAAACCCACAACCCAGGCACGTGCCCTGACTGGGAATCAAACTGGTGACCTTTTGCTTTGCAGAATGACGCCCAACCCACTGAGCCACACTGGTCAGGGTGACCTATATTTTTAGATGTTTGCATAAAGGCACTCACCTACACACACAGAGGTCAGTGTGGTGGGAAAAAGGTGTTAAACATCTGTTAAAGGTGTGTTAGATGCCATTTTTTCACCTTAAGGGGAAGGAAGAGAAGGAAGTGAGCTAACATTGATTGAGAAGCTGCTCTGTGCCAGGAACTTTATAATCGTAAATTCACTTTAATTATCATTACAATGCAAGAAAGCAGTTTTCATCATCTCCATTTTACAAATGGGGAAATTGAATCTCAAAGGTTACATAGCTAGTAAGATCTCAACATTTGACACCTGGCCTGTCTTTCCCCTTCACCTGGCCAGCTTTTAAAACAAGAAAATGGAACAGAAAAAAAAAAAGAAAATGGAACAGAATAAGGATGTTCAAATTGAGTATAGTGATGTGAGCCCTAGAGATTCATGGAGGTACCCAGGGACTCTTCCGTGAAGGTGCTTAGTAAAAAGCAAGCTGAGTGGGCTGGGCTTTCGGCCCTTCCCATCTTCAGTCAGATCAGCATTGGGATGTGATGTAACACTTCAATAGAAAAAAACGATGGGGTATTGTTCTGCTAAACAAAGTTTTGAAGGCCATTAGACTAGAATCTCACCACAAATGGACTGGTCAATTTTTCCAATGCTTTAGTTTTTACTTACTGTGCATCAGGGACTTTGGGAGGGATGGTGCTCTGTAGAATAAAAGAGATCATTTTGGTTAGCAAGAGATCATTTGGGTTAGATACAAGAATTCTTAAGATAGAGAAGAAGCAAGATTCTTCAGACACTAGTCTGCACTGGGACAGGATGTTAGCTGATGGCAGAGGGAAATCAGATTCATGTTGGAGATTCATGTTGAATCAGATTCATCTTGACAGCAGAAGTTACTACAGAAAAGGAATCCCTCACAGTGATGGTGAATGGGATATGAGGACATACACAGACCATTTGAGAAAACTACCTGGAAGACTCCCTTCCAAGATTCTGCCTTGTCATGTCACTGATCGCTCATACTGAGTAAGTAAACTCACAGAACAAGCAGAGTCCCATTAAAGTATCACATATTTAAATTTGTAAAGCAGATAACTTAAAATTTTGAAAATTTTAAGTCAGCACCTCATAAGCTACAATGTCTAACTGAGTCACTATCTTAGCAATGAAAAAGGGTGAAATGAAAGCTGCATCTTCTCTTCCTTGGGGGACAGTCTTATTCCTGGCTTTGCTGTACTCCTTAGTAATTCCTCAAGGAAGAATATTAAAAATAGCCAACATTTACTGATGGACCACTTCAATCTTTAAAATAAATAATTTATGTAGCAGAGATTCAGAGTGTCCCCCGAAATTCAACTTAACTGTCTTCCATAGTAACATGGTTCGATTTTTAGCTTTGCACGAGGCTGCCTGGAATTTCTCTGCCTCCCTTGCAGCTAGGTGTGGCCATCTGACTAAGGTTTTGACAATGTGATACAAGCAGAAGTGTTTGTATGATAGCTTTGGGCAATTTTCCTCAAAAGACACATGGTGCATTCCCTGTGTCTCTTCTTATTTCTTCCTCCATCCTGCTTGCAGGAACATAGAAGTGATATTTGTCACTTTAGTCACATTCTTGGACCATGAAGATGAGTGCCACACTGGAGGGATGAAGAACAGTGAGGTGAGCCCGAGTCTCTGAGAACATTGTGGAGCAGCTCTAGATTTTCCACCTCAGGACTTGATGTGAGAGAAAAATAAACTGTATTGTTTAAACCACTTACATTGTGTTTCTGTTCCTCATAGCCAATATTAATGCAAATTGATATACCCTACATATTTTTATGTTATACCAATTTTGCAAATTGAGAAAATGAGCCAGAGTAAATCATTTGCCAAGGTTATCCACCTAGTAGATGAAGTCAGGATTTGAACCCTGATTTTTGCCAAATCCCATGTGCTTTTCTCCTTCTCAGTATTTACTTTCAGACCATGAAGGTGGTAGTTTTTGACCTTCTATGCCTGGCAAGAACCTTTGACAAAGCTCCCTGGTAATGTCTGGTCATGTGTATACAGTCTCCAACTTGCCCCATCCATTCTCATTCAAAAATAAAATTCATGAGCCACAAGAGTCATGGTGAGACTCAACTGCATATCATCTTGAGAGTTCTGGGATATCACAACAGCCACGAGAGGTCTGATTTGCATGAAGGCTTCTTGGCCTTCTAGGAGAAATGGTAAAAAGAACCACAAGAACTAATGATGAGGACCCTAGAAAAATGGCTGATACCCTTGAACAGAGAGGGGATGATGAAGTAGTCCCCAATCCTAAGAGGAGGGCAGACACCTAGTGCTGGAAAAGCAGAGCACTAACTTGAGGTGAGAATGGGGTAGTGGTGGGCAGTGGAAGGGTGTAGCCATTTTTCTGTGGGCACAAGTCAGGCAGGGGGGGAGGCTGAGGTAGGTGGTGTCACAGAGTGAAGTCTCACCCAAAACTGTTAATTAAAACAGCTTCATGGCCATCTGTTTGAGTCCAAATGTACTTATTTAGATGCCAGATTATCCAAGGTTTTTGAAAAAGCTTTCACTCTTTAGAGGGGAAATTTCATTCCATTTTGGGGTTAGAACGGGCTGTGGTATCACTGAATAGAGCTACACTGGTAGTGGTGACTGGGGAACAGAGGAGGCAAATTGGCGGCAGCAGCAGAAGTAATGGAAAGGGAGAAAGCGAACCCCTTCCTGTTGACTGCACACATCTTCATCAAGGGCACATCGGCACCAGTGGTGGATAAAAGGGCAGGTGGCTGGTTCGTTTGAAGACCTAGCAGAGACATAAGGTGGGGGCAAAGCTGACAACATGTTCCTGAGGAATCTTGAGGGGATATTGAAAAGGTGCAATTCATAAACCAGGCGTCAAAGGACAAATATTGTATGATTCCATTTATATGAGGGATATAGAAGAGTCAAATTCATAGAAACAAACAGTAAAATAGTTACCAGGGGCTGGATGGGAGGAGAAAATAGGGAATTGTTTAATGAGCTTTAGTTTGGGATGGTAAAAAAGTTCTGGAGATGGATGGTGTTGATATTACACTACAGTGTGAATGCACTTAATGTCTTCGAACTGTACAGTTACAAATAGTTAATTTAATGTTACGTGTATTTTACCACACACCCAAAAAGATATATTTCTGTGTGCAGAGAATACATATTTTCTCCAACCTCTACCTCTCATTGAGGAGAGGGAGCCCCATGTAACTTAGCACTGCAACTAGAAATCCTACCTTGACCTGCTCAGTTCCTGCATTTACCTGTTTCTGACATTGTGCTGCTTCTTGTGTTGTTGACCATTCTTTGTTCCTTGGACTGAAAGCAGATTTGGCTTCTAAGGTTTAATTGCTAGTATATATTCCTGGATTACATTTGCTCTTTCCCTATGTCTCAGTTATATCCTAGCTGCTCTGGGGAACTCTGCACCCCTGCTCTCCAGAGTTGTTTCTACTTCCTGGGCCCCACTTTTGCCTATGGTCTTGCCTGGCATGATCTGGCCTTTCAAATTAGATACTTAATCACTCAGATCCACACTGCTGTCTGGCTTCCTCAACCCCCTAAACTCTAGAACTAGAGCACTGATCACGTAGGTACTTCCTGGTGACACCTCTTAGGGAGTGATAAGAGCTGAGGCCAGGTCATGCTGGGGATGAGAGGACAGGACAACAGGCAGACCAGCCTTGAGACCAGATAGACTAGTGGAGAGGCCCATGAGTGGGCAGAAGCCCATGTGCCCAGCCTAAGGGTCAGGGAGTTCTGGTAGCAGGACGTATACACCATTTTATGTTTTGTTTCCTTTCCTGCTGTAACCCAGGTGAAAGCGGAGGCCCCTATGACCAGGGAGAGCTCAATGAGATTTCTCCAACTACTTGATTCCACAATGTAGTGTAACACAAAGCTTCCCACAGCTTTTGGAGAATTTTCAGAGGTTTATGCTCTAATTAACCCCTGACCAACCTAAGTTGTCCCAAGAGCTGGAAAACTCAGCTCTTTCACAAGTTACTCAGACCAAATAATTTGTAGGTATTACAAAGTGGTAGGTAATATCACCACTGTTTTACAGATGAGGAAGCTGAGAAGCAAAGAAGTTAAATAGCATGCTCAACAAACGTTTGTAATTTGGTGGATTTTATTAGACTTTTTAAAGCGGGGTTGCCATTTCACTGTATGGTGCTCAGTCCACTGTCTCATATAATTCCTCTTGCCTCTCCTTTTCTCTGCCCTAAACTTATCCATCCCAAAGGGCCCTCCACATTTCATATCCATCTTCATTTTTATGCAGAAAGGATTTCCACTCTCACATTTTTGCATTTTAGCAGTTCTTAAAATATTTCTTCTCAAGCAGTTAATTCTCCCTTAATAGGAATACTAATACTAGTGTTTAAAGTATACGACGTACTATTACATTCTTTTGGTTTTAATTTTTTATATCAACCAAGCCATTTTCAAAATAAAAGCTATCTATGTCACTTAGAATAAAAGAAAAAGTTTCAAGTTCCCAAATCAGATAGCCCTTCCTATTTTTAACCCACTTGGATGTCTTCTTTCTCCAACCTCCTTGTATCAGGCATCAGTTCCTAAATCTGGCTGCATATTTGTCACTCCTGAGGATCTCTGCAACATATCCTGGACTCAACTGCAGAGACTCTAACTCAGCAGATGAAGGTGGGGCCTGGAGTTGTGCAAAGCGACAAAATTCCTCAGTGATTGTTCAGGAGCATTGATGGCTCTCACATGGCTAACAATGGCAAATATATGTATATATGTCTGTGTGTATATACATA
Organism: Carollia perspicillata; assembly: GCA_004027735.1. Taxonomy (NCBI): domain Eukaryota; kingdom Metazoa; phylum Chordata; class Mammalia; order Chiroptera; family Phyllostomidae; genus Carollia; species Carollia perspicillata. Next base: position 11,988 of record PVKM010004761.1, on the reverse strand, counting down.
TATTTTTTTCCTAAGTGCGTTCACATGTTAAGTCATTTCTTCCTCACAACAATTCTGTGACAAAGCTAGGTATTATTATTACTGTTTTACAGATGAGGAAATTGAGGCACTGAGAGATTAAGTAATGAGGGCAATGTCACACAGCTCATAGATGACAGAGTCCGAATTTGAATCCAGTCAGGCTTCAGAGTACACATTCTTTTTCTTTTTCTTAGATTTTTATTTATTTTTAGAGAGAGAGGAAGGGAAGGAGAAAGAGAGGGAAAGAAACATCAATGTGTGGTTGCTTCTCATGCACCCCTTACTGGGAACCTGGCCTACAACTCAGGCATGTACCCTGACTGGGAATTGAACAGGCCTGCGCTCAGTCCACTGAGCTACACCAGCCAGGGCCAGAGTACGCATTCTTATTAACTGTGCTAAGGACAATAAGCCCAGAGTAGGGGAAATCCTTATCACCTGGAGATTTTTTTTCAAAATACACATGCCTACCCTCCAGTTCCAAATGTTTGCTTGTTTGTTTTTTTATTTCGAAAGCGCTTCTCAGATGACTTGAACATTGGCCTCATATTGAGAACCACGAATTAGATAATTTCAACAACCTCCCAACCTGGCATTCTGGTTGAGTTCAACCTACTGTTGTCCTGCCAGGCCTGGTCAGGTCTGCTTCACACAACAGAATAGTGTGTGGCCTGAGAGTGGCGGTATCATGACCAGTACAGCTGAATCCCAAAAAAAGGCATCAGTATCAATAGCTTGGAGGAGCTGTGGTGAGCAGGGACAGACAGCTTGCTTAATGTCTATATAATTGTTGATGTGATTTTTTTTCTCATGTCCATCTGATTTGATCCAATATCCAAGGAGAAGACCAACTACTTAGCTGGGGATGGCACAGGGCAGCAGTTTGCTCCTCATTAGCCTGAAAGCTTATAAAACAAGAAAGCAGGAGAGAAGGAGAGCAAAGAAAGTATTCTTGGCATAGGTCCAGGGGAAAAGCAGTCTGGCTGAAACCTTTCAGTTCCCTTAGCCAGGAAGCAGCAATCTACGTAAACAGGAAGTTGAGAAGGTTGGGGGAGAGGGCAGTGGTTAGTTAGTGAGAACAAGAGCTGACGCCAGATCTGTGTAAGTGGTTGCATGCAAAAAAGATTCTTATACAGGCCCAGATTTTGCATGTTAACCATCCGTGCTCTCTCCTGGGAAGTGTTGTTTCGTCAGAGCATCTCTGCGGTATATGCTGGGGCCTGTTCTTACATATGGATACATATCTAAGCACCTGCTTTTTTTTTCCTTTTTGCCAGTTTTCTGCTGGGTAATTTTATCTTATCTCATTGAAGAGTCTAAACACTTCGTGAAGATGGCATTATTGCTTCCATGTCTTTAGGTGAGAAAACTGGCTCAGAGAGACTAAGTTACTTTGCCCAGATTCATTTACATTATACAATTATACAGCACTTTTGAAAACTGTTTCCTCTCTGAAAAGTGACTATTAAGCACAACCTATTAGAAAGAGGGTGTATAAGTTTTCTAAGGATACCATAATATTTTACTACAAACCTGCCGGCTTAAAACAATAAATCTATTTTCTCATCATTTTGGAGGTCAAAAGTCTGAAATCAAGGTGTCTGCAGGACCACGCTCCTTCTGAAGGCTCTAGGGGAGAATACTTCTTTGCTTGCCCGTTTCTGGCCACTCCAGACATTCTTTGCCTGTGGCTGCATAACTCCAATCTCTTCCTCTGTCTTTACATGGCCCTACCTGTATGTTCCTATCTTCTTTTCAGTGTCTTATAAGGACACTCTTCACTGGAATTACAGTCCACCTGGATAGCGCAAGGTGATCTCATTTAAAGATCCTTAACTTAATTACAGCTTCAAAGACCCTCCCCCCATTTTTTCCAAATAAGGCAACATTCACAGGGACAAGGTATGAGGACGTGAACATATCTTTTTGGGAGCCATCATTCAACCCCAAATGGGATATCACTATCAAACTATAAATGCAGATTTTGTAGTATTTTAATAACCATGGATTTGAGCGAGACATTATCTTGATTAATGTTCCCATGGCCAAATCCCCATTCTTTAAAAGAATAAACTTTCCCAAAAGGCTGCTCTCCCACCACTCCTACCTATTCTCCCAAACCTAAGGTCTATCAGAATTTCAGGGCAAGAGGGAAGTGTATCACAAAGGCATAGTATTTTGAAAATGTACTCCAAGTGAAGATGATATACCTCCTTTCCACAATGCACATGACCACACATGGTCGAGGATTACTTCTCTTAGGAAATGCTGTAACTCACGCTGATGGGTAAGGGGCAGCCTCAGGGTATGTTGCTTGTATGTTGAAAAGAAGAAAGAGAAAAATCAACACTAGTGATCATGGAAATTCAAAGTTGCATCGATCTGAAGAACATCAAATCCAAAAAGCATATTTGGAAGGAAGGACATGATGCACAAGAGTGACACTGTTGTCCATGTGACATGTCTGAAATACAAATGTAGTCAAGTCAGTCTCTGCTTGAGGTTTTTCACTGGCTCCCTTTGAGTACCAGGTGAATTTCAGATTCCTTAACAGGTCACACAAGGACTCTGTAAACTGGCATGTACCTACTTTTTTAGACTCATCTTTCACTGCTGTCTCTCAAAGATTGTCTCCTCTGGCCACACCAAAACTGTTGCTGTTTCCCAAACAAGTCATGTGCTTTACTGCTTTTCTAGACTTGAACATTCTGTTTCATCTGCTTGCAATGCTCTTCTTTCTTCTCTGCCTAGAAATTCCTACTGACACCTCAAGATTAATTTCCCTGCTCTTCGTTAACAAGCCTCCCTACTCCTTTCCATGATTGGCACCTTCCCCTGTTGTGATTTCAAGTCAATATAGTCGTGGGAATTGTTGACCTCTGTTATGCCCAGTCTTTCCAATGCTTTGAGAGCTTTTAGAAAGAACTGCCATATTCACCTGCAAGTTCTCAGTGTCTAGTAGATGCTCAATAAATGTTTGCTGAAAAGTGAAGGGACAGAGTCATCAATGACTTCAAGTTTGAAATTCTTGGCTTGGTGACAGTAACATCCAGGCTTTCAATCTTTGTAAATGTGTCAGGCTAGAGCCACAGACAGAGAAGAGGTAGTTCAAGATATAAGTCTAGAAGAGGCACAAGGAGGAATTGTGGGAAACTGAGTTACTCAGTTTGGGGGCATAATGGGGGTGGTTTAAGATAGATTGGGAGTCCTCAGTCCATTTCCCCACCTTCAGCATGAAGAGTACTGAAGTGCAATTATGTTAGGGTTTCCCATCAATAACAGTGACAACACATCAGAAGCGTTACGGATGACAGATGAGCTACAAGTAAGTGTTAGCACTGATAACGGGGAGCTATGTAATTATAGGATGAGCTGGGGAACAGAAGACAAAAGGAAACAATATATGAGAGACGCTTTAGGAACTTACTGAACAAGATAAGAGGGATTTGATGTTGGACCCCATGGCTGGTGTACATATGTTGGTTTAGAGTCTATTATATTTTTAGTACCTGGTACTTTTACCTGATTCTGAGGAAAGTGGATCGTTTTGCTCACCTCTGGCATTTGTTCAGGGCATCTGATCCGTAGACTGGCAACAGTAAATTAAGTCTTGGTATAAGGACTCTTCAAATAATATTAGTAACATCTGAATCAGTTGGCTCAAACAACACTGTGTACCAAGACCTAAAACCAGAGTGTATACCAATTGGATACCTTATTTAACTTCTACATGCCTCAATTTCCTCTTTAGTAAAATGTGTATGATACGGATAATACATACCTCATAAGATTGTATTAAAAATACAATGGATTACTTAACCCTTAATAAGAATGATCAATAAGCATTATCTATTATTATAATTTTAGGAGGCAAATACAAACAATTTTAATTATGTGAGGTGGTAGATATGTTAACTAACCTTATTGGAGGAACATTTTGCATTATATACGTGTATCAGGTCATCAAGTTATATATCTTAAACTTATGCAGTATTATATGTCAATTAATTCTCAAGCAAGCTGGAAGGGAAAGAGGCATATACTCAAAGTACCTCCTTCTAAACTGAAATAATAATAGTTATCTTTTTCTAGCACGATAGGACCTGTATTAGTTAAGACTTAAAGTTGCAAATGACAGAAACCCAGATCAAACTAGCTTAAGCAAAAAGAGAATTCTCTTGTCTATTTGAAAAGCCCAGGGTAATGTTTATCAGCTTCAATATAGCTGGTTTCAGGGGCAAAAAGTGACACCGCGGGAGTTGGCTTCTTTTTAATCTCTCAGCTCTGCTTTCTTCTATGTTAATTTTATTCTCAGACAGGTTCCTCTTGGAGAAACAATATGGCTATTGACAATGTCAGACTTGCGTCCCCACAACTTAACCATAGCGGAAAACATCCAGCAAAAATTCTGACACTGATTCTCATTGGTCCAAAGTACATCCAATGCTTATACCTGACCCAACCACTGTTCTGTTTGGCTTGGCCTGGATCATATGCTTATCACTGAGTGAGTAGTAGGGCCTTTCCACAAAGACAAATTGAGGTGTGATGACCAGAAGAAATGCAAATGGAGGCAGCAAGGGACAGATTCAGGTTTTGTGGAGCCTGAAGCTTTATAATTTTGGACTTCTCTTTAATAAAAATAATACAAAATTACAAATTTAAAAATAAGCATTAAAGTGAATTTTATTAAGAATGAAATAAATTATTGGAATCTTGGCAATTCTGTTCTTTTCTTCCAACGTCTGTTTAGGCAATCTACCAGAAATGCTTATGTTAAGTGCTTCTTGATCGTAATGTGGCTTCCTCTCCCCATCTAGAACAGTCCACAACTTCCAGAATCTCCCAGCACTTACAGGGACCCATGCAAGTGAAAGGCTCTGAAGCCTGAAAGTTTGTTAGCTTCACAGTAAATCCATCTTTAGACACAGGGCAGCAAAAACAACAGATGTCTATTTCTTAATAGCAACTTTTTTTTTTAAAGAATGGTGATCCGGACTACCATCCAAATAATTCTGTTCAGGCCACCGCGTCTGGGGAACCTTGAGTCTTGGCAGAACAAGTGATCATCATTTTGTACTTTGTGTCACTGGCCAAACCCAGCTGGATTTTTGCTACACTGATTTTAACAGCTCTGCACTCACGTAATTCAGTGCTTTAAAAGGCCATGTTTTATTTGGCACTGATGCTTTCAACAAATTTACAGGGGCCCTTGGCCCGAGGAGTCAAAAGCTGAACCTGTTCTGCCACAGCTCCTGGCTGTCCTAATTTCCTCTTTCTTTTTCTTCTCGTCTACTTCTTTCGATTCTTACCTCTCTTCTTCCTTCTTCTCTTCCTCCACTTTTCTTCTCCCTTCGCCTCTTCCTCCCTGATTGTTTTGACGGATCGTTCAGTTCAGACAGTACATCACACATGAGGCCTAAATTATGAGCAAATTCCACTGACGTCAGGCCGTTTGTACACCCAGTGAACTTGGCTCAGTTTTTGGCATTTAAGCTGTGTCCAGTGGAGACAAGTGCCTTCAGGGCAACAGAGGCATTCCAGATGGTGGTGTTCAGATAGGCTCCCCGGCACACGGCCTCCCATCTGGGCCACCACTCTGAATGCCATAGGCCACTCTCGGCACATCCCCATAGCTGCTGTTGACTCTTGGAAGGAGTGCAGCAAACATACTGTGACTTATCAGGGAAAACCTGCAGATGATTAACTTTGAGCCCATTATATGATGCATTTCCATCCAAGCGGACTCCAGGCTGGGGGTAAAAGTAGGGTAGGCGAGAGAGTAGGCACAGAGAAACACCAGGAGTTTAGCAACAATTGTAAATGCTTTTCCCAGCAAAAGAGACTTATCAATAGGAGAAATAAAACATTTAGAGATAGACAAACTTTGGTTCAGGGCCCTGCAATGTCACTCACTACCTGTGTGAACTTGAAAGACCGTGGTAGATAGGTCATGTGTTCTTTCCCACACTACTACTTCTGGGAACAGCAGCTACATTCCTTTGGGGCACTCCTTTCCTATTCCATGAGGCCTCAGGGCTCTGTCCTCCTACCCCCAACCCTCCTCAATGATAGTACCCACTGGGGCCAATTACAGTGTCACAGCTCCCTGGGCATAGCAAATAAGCCCATGATGTATGCCAGCCATGCTAGTGCTTCCTTGAAAGTTTCAAATTTCTAAGTTGGATCAAAGCTATATATGAATGTTAATATACCTCACAACTCCAAAATGAGGGAGAAAGTTAAACAGCTGTCACTCTAGCTGGGAGAAATGGAGACATCTAAAGTTAAAAAGCAATGCCTCCACTTCCCTGAATCCCTGCCCCAGCTACCTAGATTTATGGAGGCAATGTGGGATTACACATATGTGAATTTTGCTGGCAGTGGAAGGTTATTCTTTCAAGGATGAAAGGACCTCTTTTTTTTTCCTTTTTAACCATATAATTTACAGACTTTTCTAAAATGTTTTATATGCTTCCCTTAATTTATAAAAGATAACCACACTTAACCTCTCCTGGGTGTCTCAGAGTCATCAAAATGAGTAAGTAGGCTGTGTGATAATATAATTTGAGGTGGGTTTTTTTTTTGTTTCTCCTACCCTACACTTCCTAGCTTCTTCCTGCTCACCCAAGCACCACAGGGTGAACTCCCTACAAGAATGAGCTTCATTCATAGCTAAAGCTCTGGTTCTCTTCCTGTCTTACGGCTCCCTTCCTGATGTGTTCTTGCATTCCTCTGGCTCTTGAACTTCTGTTTGCGTCCTGCTTTTAGTCCAGCAGTTTCCCCTTAGATCTCACCTGTGATACAGCTGCTCTGTGACTGACCTTTGGTCCTTTTCCTCATATGCCATTCTGCCTTTGCCCTTGGGCCCCATTCTGCCTCCAGCTGGCACTTGTACTGAGCCAGGCTAGGGTCCCATGACAAGGGGTTAGATGTTAGTGTTCCTGTTGCCTTTCACGTGGTTAAATGGACAGGGATCATTTACTTCAGAGACAAAGAACCTTATACATCACCGTAACCCTTAGAGTAAGACTTAAAATATCTGGGTGTAGAAGAAGGGTTACAGCAGATATGTTTACTAGTGCAGGGGGCACATTGTAATAGGGCAGTATAGATATAAGTTCTCCCTGGAGTGTCAATTACCATTTTTAATGGTTAATTGGGTTACAGATGCTTTGTCAGAATTGTTAAATTTCCAAGCCTAACATCTAGGCTCAGTTGCTGGTCTCTATATTGCCCAGGCCTCTCTTTCTCTTGCTCTCTCCCTGTGGACCCATGAACCCAAGCCTCCTCAGGTTATAACATTTTCTTTTTGCTTCAGCAGACCCAGCTCTTCATCTCCATAAAAATGACAAAGATGAGTTAGTAAAACATGAAAATGTATGTATATATGTGCTGAAACTGTTTTTACCCTTTGTAAGGGTTAAAGGCAGTGACACACTAAAAGTATTCTGAAAGAATGGATGCTCTTAGGTTTCGCTATGAGAAACATTGCAAAGGACAAATCATGTGAAATTAAATGCTTAAATTAAGTATAAACATCTCAGTCCCATTTTAAGAACTTGAAAGAACCCTGACCAATACCATGTTCTCAATAACCCACTGTGAAGCAGCTTCTTGCCTCCTCTGCGTGGAACTGGCCCACCTGCCTGTCCAGCCACGAAACACATGAGAGCCCAGCCTTGAGGCCCCACCTTTGACATGCACACAGAAACTCCCCTCTCTTTCCACCCCTCCTGCTCAGTTCTGCTGCATTTGGGCTCTGTGATCTGATGGCACGCTTTAATGCAGTGGTCCTTGAACCTGGCCCCACATCAGAATCATCCAGAGAGCAATTTAAAAATTCTGATGTCCAGACCCAAACACAACAGATGAAATAAAAATCCTGGCTAGGGGCCCAAGAATGAAATTTCCCCCTAACATTTTATTGAGAAAAACTGCAAACATTCAGTTTAAAAACATTTACAGGACATATATGTCCACCACCTAGATCTTCCCATTAGGCTTTTATTATATATGCCTATCCATCTCTGAACATGTTAACATTCCTCCAACCATTTATTAATCCATTTCATTTTTTTTATTTATTTATTTTAGTTTTAGACAGAGGGTAATGGAGGGATAAGAGAGGGAGAGAAACATCAATGTATGGTTGCCTCTTGCACACTCCCTACTGGGGACCTGGCCCACAGCCTAAGCATGTACCCTGAGTGGGAACCACAACCCTTTGGTTCATAGGCTGGTGCTCAATCCACTGAGCCACACAAGCCAGGACAATTCATTTAATTTTTTGATACAATTTAAAGTAAATTAATGGACACAGCCTATGGAGAGGGAGAATGCAGAGTTATTGCTGATTGACTGCACAGTTCCTGTTTGGGGTGATGAAAGGGTTCAGAAATAGATAGTTGCAATGGTTGCACAATATTATGAATGTAATTAATGCCACTAAATTGTGCACTTAAAATGATTATAAAGGTTGCTTAATATCTTTGCCATTCATTTCTAGATAAAATTTCTAGCCCCAAATTCAATACTGTTTCATTTCACAGCTTGCTTGCAGTGGTCTCAGGCCCATTCCTATCCTTCCCAGGCTCTAGTCTCACAGGCCCTCTTGTTCTTTGGCTCTTGATACAGTAAAGCAATGGGAAGCACCATCAAAGATGGAAAGCAGAGGAAGGGAGAAGCCAGGGTATTTCTCACTTTCTTTCCCTGCTTCCTGTGGAATCTGGCAGGGGCCCACTGGACAGCCTCTCCTTTCCTGGCCCCAGGTCTCCCTTGGGCAAATCCCCCAGTGGTTCTAGCCTCCTCTGCCTGTCAGTTCAGGCTTCTGAGCTCTGGTAGCACTATCTTCTCCTGTATCAACATGCAAAAAGGGGAGTAATTTCTCAATTTTGCTAAATTTCTGGGTTGTTTCATCATTCCATATTTGGCCTCTTCACTCTTCATTCATCTATGTAATTAATCCTCTGTAAAAAAAAAATTCCTTTCTCTGAAAGAACTGTTTATTTTCTGGCTAGATCCCAACTGATACAACATATAGTGAAAAGAGCACAGGCTTGGAAGCTGGAGGGAATTACATTCGAATCCTGTTGCTTACTCTATGAACTTGGACAGGCGACTTAACTTCATTCTGCAATCTAGGGCCTGTAACACCTACCTCACTGGGTTGCTATGAGTTTTAAATGGCAAACTCTATGGATAGTGCCTACAATATAGTTAGGACTAAATCAGTGTCCTTGACCATACTCTTGACAGCATGGTCATATTATTATTCTTTTTGTGTCCTTTTATAAAGGTTTTTTGTCACATTTCTGCCTCTTAAATTTCACTTCATCAGCAACTTATTTAGCACCTGCTATCTACTAGCAATTATGATGGGCACTAGTTCTAGAAAACACAACACAAATAAAGTCCCTGTTTTCAATGTGCTTAAAGTTTAATGGGAATGAGACATGTGACACAGCCAAGTTTACAGAAAAGCAATCTGACAAACAGCAAACTGGGGCACAGGTGACACTGATGGGTACATGGCTGAAGGGATGAGGGACTGACTGTCTAGGAATATCAAGCACAGCCTCAGAGGAGTAAGGACTTTGCTGGCTCTGAAGGAAGTGAAGACTTCCAACAAGCAAAGCATGTTTATTGTCTGTCCCTTCCCTTCTCCATTCGAATGTAGGTTTCATGAGACCTGGGATCTTGACATATAGTAGGTGTTCAATAAATAGTTGTTAAATGAATGAAAAAGCTGTGCTAAAGGCTTCACATGGATTATCTCGCCTTCTACTCACAGCAACCCCCATTAAATAGCACCATTAGACTCCCCTTTTCACAAATGACAAAACAGAAATTTAAAGAGCTTACACAGCTAGAAAGTGGTAGAACCCAGATGTTAACACAGGCAGTTTGATCCCAGAACTCATTCTGTGTTAGTTTATTTAACTGCAGGACTTCTCGGAGCCTCTGAATCTGGCATCTACAAGAGAAGGGAAGCATATACAACATTATTCAAACTTACTTGACCACAGAATTCTCTTGCATCTGTGTGTGTGATATTCCTAGAGTTATACAGATATATTTTGGGAATCCTGCCATATATTTTCTAGCCCATTTGACTGGGAAGTTGGTAGAGCTTTATTTATAGGTCAATAACAATTCTATTGTAATCTCATGTGGTCTAATATACCTAAGGAGCATGGTGGGATGAAGGGAAAGGGATGGAATTCATCTCAATGGGAAAGCAAAAGCAGTAAAAGCAATAGAGGAAGAAAAGTATCTAGGTGAGAGACCAACAAACAACAACAAAAAAAGGTAGTCCTGGTAAGGGGGGAAGGTGGTGCTAAGATCACCTTGCTTTCAGCAAAATCTGTGATGGCTCAGTATGTGGACCTGAGCAAGGTAGCAGAGAGTTAAGTTTGGTCTATGACACAGGGGAGATCTATGTCATATGACGCAGATCTTTAATGGATGAATAGACACTGGTATTGTTTACTCAATATCTGTTCTCTTCCTTCCTCTTTCTAACAGAGCCCCATGATTCCCCTTGTAATTTACCCTCTTTCTCAGGCCTGTACTTCCGTTAACCAACCACTCCCCTTGCCAGTGAATATTGTAGAAATGAATAGGTCACCTTTTGCAAATCTGGTCAGTAAGACATAAAGGCAAGTCTGCTTGGGGATTTCTGGGAAAGGTTTGCCTGTCATGAAAAAGAGACACATGGAAAGAGATGTTGTTGTTTTCTGTATGTGATGTCTGGGACTGGACAAAGCTAACATTAATAATGAGAATAGTGGAGCAGAAAAATGGAATATTCTCTCTTTAGTTCTCTTTTGTGTTTTTATTTTTTATGTTGGGAGGCATATTCAAGGGATTAAATTTTAGATAAGGAAATAAGTCATTCATTTCCAAGGAACAGCATTATTTTGTTTCAGAATTTCACTATGACTCCCTGTTTCAGTTGACTGTTTCAGGAATGAGGGTCTGGGTCTCAGTTACACGTGCAGTTTGCATGAAATAATGCAAAAGAGATGAATCAGTGCCAGCACAAGGGTCCTGCCTAAATCAGCGTAAGTGAGTCTTATATTGGAAATGGCAGAAGGGACGGAGCTGTCAGATGGATGACAAAATATTGGAGTAAAGATCCCCACACAACTGCAGCTGAGGATTTTAGGGATTCTTCCCATTTCTAAATTAGGTTCTTATCTCTCCAATGCTCAAATACATGGCTGTGCCTGGGTCTTGTAAAAGTCCCACTTGAAACCTGCAAAGTCTGCCGTGCTTTCAGCTCAAAAACATGAGACTAGCTGCCTGCGTCCTTGCCTTAGAGCCTTTAGATATTTCCTGGAGCAGATGTAGGCCCTGTCAGACTTACCTCTTGCACTGTTGGCTACTCAAGGGGAATGCAAACTCAATACAAATAGAACAAGAGGTTCTCCTTGGCTAGATAATCCTGTCTACATGCTCCCTTTAGGGCAATCAGACAGTCATGGGCTTTGGAGTCTGGTTTCAACAGATTTTTAGGTGGTTTAAGGAGCATGTGTGAGCACTCCTACCCCTCACTCCATGATCTTGCTCAGGTAATTTGTCCAAGGCCACACAGTTAGTAAGTGGAAGAGTGAGGATTAAAACCCAGTTATCTAGCTGCCAACATCTGTGCACATAATCATTACACTAAATGAGACCTGTTAAACCAAGGTTCTCATCATGCATGAGAAAGTCCTGTGAAGGGCCTGCAGTCAGAAAAAGGTTATGAGATTGATTCCCCACCTTTCACTTTTACCCCAAATTTAGTAGAGCCTCTCACTCTCAATAAAGACCACTGGTTCCTCACTATTGATGCATAGCTTCATGCTTCACACCCAGCGAAGCACAATTAGGGAAGTCAGTCTTATCTTAAGCTCGAGGAGACCACTTATGTGGGCACGTCTATCATTTATATCCCTCCTACTGAAGGGGATCCAGCAGGAT